>JABWTJ010000322.1:708492-979256 GCA_016801875.1 Solanum sitiens | reverse complement strand
TCTCGCCCATAGATGTGTCGCAACTCACATCGATGGTCAAGACTCTACTAGACGTGACTTGATGAGACTTTTTGATTCCTAAGACCACTTTCACCAACCTATGCTCTGATACCAAGCTTGTCACAACCCAAAACCATACCATAGAAGTTAGGGTACAATCTTGGATTGTAACCGGCGTCGTCGACCTCTCGGAGCTCTAAGACAAGCCCTTTCATATCATTCATTGCATATACATAGTGAAAAGTAGTGCGGAATTAAAACTTTTCACAAAATATAACATAGTCTTTAAAATCTCTTTCATATAAAAGTAATAGAAAATACTAAGTCTCAATCTCATAATCTTAAGACACAAGGATACTTGGGACACAACCCATACTTGAATACGAAAATATAAATACATAGTCTATTACAATACTTCAAAGAAAACATAAAAGACATATATGCCCTCGAGTCAAGTGAGAACATACTTCAACTTCTCTTGAACAATCTTCTAAGTCCAAGTCTTCACTTTCCAATGCTCCTCACCTACCAAGAACTATATATATAGAAAATCATGGAATTAGTACAACCACATGTACTAAGTATGGCATTATGCATAAAAAATCATGAAAATGGACTTTATTGGAAATATGCATCTTTTCATTTTACAAATCATATTTTAATCATACTAACATCATTAATCAATTTAGAAACACATAAGATAATAATTAATCAACAATATCAAATTTAAAGATCACTTTACAGTGAACTATATTCACTGTACAGTGAATTGCTAAATCCTCTTAAAACTCAACTTCTAACATGTAATTCCCTCACTTAAAGTCATCCTAAGATTCACTTAAGTCACACAAAGAGAGACCGCCCATACACCCTCTCTAGATGTGCCTAATCGACCCTTAAGATTACCTATAATGAGTTACATACATACTTACAAAGAATTCATAAACATTAATGTAAGATTCATCTATCAAAGGTCATTTCCAAGGTTCACTTGAGTGAGAGTGGAGTGACCGCTCATACAATCTCTATCACACACACACAAGGGATCCAATAGACTACCTAAAATAAAATCATTCTCACTAAACACACCAACACTTAGATGATAGGACACTCTCCTTCCAAAGGCTATCAAAAGACCTACTTAAGTAAATCAAGATGATAACGTCCATGATTGACCTCCTCAAGATTACCTAAATAGTCCTTAAAACTACCTAAAGATTAGATCATGTCAACAACATCAAACCTTTTCCCTAACTAGAGTCATTCTCAAGTCTTCTATAGGTAAGCCATGAAGAAATCATCCTTTATGCCCTCTTCACAATTTAACTAAAGAATCCATAAGCCACTCTAGATTAGGTACTTATTCACTTACATACTTCATAACGTAAGTCATTGGTTCATTAATTCATTAATCCATTTATTCATTAATTCATTAAGAAACTCATACAATACATAAGAACATTCAAGTAATGGTCTTAGAGAAGACCTAGGGACTCTCATTTACATCTTCAAAGCCTATTGTGCAATGTCTAGATAGCGTCTCATACCACCACCTAAACTTCATAGAACCTCTCTAATGCTAGCAATTATCCCATATGATGAGAATAGGAAATAACCAACATAGACCATGGTAGCAAGACATGGAATCCGGAGTTCTATCCTACTCCGATGAGGTTGTTCCACTTGCCAATTGTAGAACTTGGACACATCCCATGTAGGCACATCGTTAAGGAATATGAAGGGTTTCTTTGTATTCTAGTCTCATGCTTAACTAGAACTACTTCCCTTACCATATTCACTCGGTGCTAGCCTTTGTTCTCATAGATTAATTCACATTAAGGTTCATACAATAGGGTTCCATATCTAGTTCATAACTCAATTACATTTACCCTACCAAAAAGGATATCTAGGGATTTACTTCCAATGGTGACAAGAAGCTCATTATGACTTTTGCTAGGGAGATATGATGCCGTTCCAGCCAATCAACCTAGGTCCATCATCCCACATGAAAGATACCCTTACGGCGTTCGACTTCAATTTACATTACTTTTACCCTATGATTTCAAGGTTTCACATAAAGACCTTCTTTTCATCATTCAAGGTCACATGTCATTCACACATTCAAGACTCTTAACATACTAAGTCAAATCATCACATAATCATATTCATATAAGCATCAAGCAAGATATACAAGTCAACCAAGACAAGACATCACATACTTCACTTCAATTCATAATGCAAGTCATTCTAGAAACACCTAGAAACAACCTACATCTTCAAGTCATCCTATATATCATCATAACATCATTAATGTACTCCACATAGACTCACAAAGTCAAGTAGGAATAACCAAGACTTAACCCTAACACTATACTCATAATGTCAAAGTCATAGTCTAACATGATCACTTAAGGCAACATAAGTAGAAGAACACACCCATATGACTTCACATGTAGATAGATAATGTCATGCTTCACATAATCAACTACACAAATAGCCACATTACTTCAAGTAGTTACCAATAAGGCCATGCTCATCATATTGCATAAAATAACGCCGACAAGGCCACATCAATTGCAAGTAAAACACATAACACCGCCATCATAAGTGGACCATACCAATCACAATAGAATCGAAGTATAATTAATATCAAATTAAAGAAAATGGGGCAGCATACCTTCATCCCCTCATCCACACTTCAATTCAATGTCAAATCAACCAATTCAACATCACAAGGCCCTTACCCATGACCATGAACAATAATTCAAAGCAATAACCATAAGACTCAATGAATCTACATCAATTAAATCTAGGTTTAACAATCTAAAATCAATTATATATCAATTGAATACAAATCTTATATCATTAGAAAGCCCATAAGAAACTACATAACAATTCGACAATATTAGCTTAATATCAAGTAGCCCAATAAGTAGTCAAAACTAGGGTTCACCAATTTACATGGGTTCATAGGTAATTTATGTTAAATCATCAATACAATATCAATTAGATCATAATCAATGTTTAGAAATCATTTATGCAAGAACCCATGGTAGAATCTCGAAATTGGACAATTCACTTTAGAAAACTTTGAAAAACATCTTGAGAGTTGGGATCCTTGATGAAACAAGTTTTAAGGATCAAAAGCCATACCTCAAGGATGATAATTCTTCACTTTTATGAAGAATTTCCACTTAAAACGCCACACCAAGCTGCTTCTTCAATTTGGACTTTAATGGAGTGTTTGGGATTTCTAAGGGACTTTGGGGTTTTGTTTTTGAAAGAATGAATTATTCTAAGTGTTAAACACTTATATACTCATTTAAAATACCCAAAAGGCCCTTAAAAAACCTCCTAAACTCTTATTTGGAAGTGGGGTGAATTTACCAATTCACCCCTAACTTGGCAGCAGCCTGCGCAGGTAGACAACATCACTCGACGCCTGCCCTTGACGGGGCGTCACCACCACGACGGGCCGTCACTGGCCACCGTCGATGGTTACAGTAGCCTGCCAAGGCTTCCATCTTCACCCATGGACAATTCCCCCATGACGACACTCTTTGATGGGGCGTCCACATGCCTACGAGCCGTCGACTGCTCTGCCGTCTTGGGCCTGCCTGGGACTGTTTTGGCAACAGTTTTGGGTCCTTCCTCAAGTACCCTTAGATGGTCCTTGGGGATAATTTCCTGGACGTTTCTAACCCAATTACGATCTTCTATAAGTTTAACACCTCTCACATAAATTTCATACAAATCGAATACATAAAACTCGATGAAACACGCCTAGACATACAAGGTCGATTCAAGGCATATCTTTCGAACGCCATGAACGTTATTGGTCGTTTGACCCCAAAAATTCTCGAAACTCAACACACTGCATATACATGCTATAATAACTTAATTAAGAACCTTAAAACATCACTAAACACACATAAACACATAGAACCACATACAAGGCATTTAGGTGACTTAGTCGTCGAACGTCTTAGTCGTCCCTTGGTGTTTGACTTCCAACACCTCTAATACTTTTGCTACTGACTCTATACCATATATTAAACATATTTAGGACATTAGACCATAAATATCAACATGTTAGGCTCTAGTTAACCTAAGTCATTTTCGAGGTCTTACAAATTCGTTGTCATAAAACCCCACACTGTGAAAGGCGTTCCACTTGCCAAAGGTATAACTAGGACTCATACCATGTTGGCACATGGTTGAGGGATATCAAGGGCTTCTTTGTACTCTAGTCTCATAATGCAAGTAGAGCTAATACCACAAGAAAATCCACTCGGTGCTTTGCCTTTGTTCTAATAGAGTAAGTTCGTTCACATAAAGGTATGTGAGAAGGTACCATCTAATAGTCCTACCAACTCATAATACCTCTACCAAGAGTGGGTCTACTAGGGCTGCCACTCAAGGTCTATTAGGATAGCTCATTCTTAACCTTCTTTTCATATTCAAGGTTCCATATAAGTCATTCATATAAGGGTACCTACTTTAGGTCTACCGATCCTAGACTATCACTCTTTTCATTCATTCAAGACAAGGGTGCCTAAGCCTACCAAGTCAAGACATAATATCCATCATATCATTTATTCAATATCATTCAAGTATCAAGTAGGGACAACTATTCTACCAATACAAGACACTACTTCATTCTCTAAAGGCTCTCCTAGTCCTTCACATCATGCATTATAAACTAGAGAGGAAAGATATCAAATAATAGCATTATAGACTCATACAAGATCATATAGACATCACATAAAAACTTTACTTTATACCTTTTCATATACATTATCATGATCATACGATATTTCACATTATAATGCCGACAAGTCCATGTTCATAACGATTATATCAAGTAATCACCACCACCATAAGTGGACTAGACCAAACAACAACAGTTTAATATCAACTCAATGCTAAACGAAAGGATTAGGTCAACTCATCCCCTTCCCATAGCCATAAGCACCACTCTTTAGCCTTTCCAATACCAATTCACGTCATAAAGATACCCATAACAATGTACGTAAGACTAAGCCAATAATTCAATCAATTCAATGAGCCATCAATACTCAATATAGATATCAACATTATAGGGCAGCCATGAACAATTCTGACATTAATCGTTACATATTTTAATAGCCCAATATAATTTACGCGTGAATTCAATATAATTAAGTCATGATCAATTTACCCACTTTAGAGCCAAAATTAAGAATTCAAGGAATGCATGGGTTCATGGAAGTTTTAATCATAAAACCATCAATGAACATTGAATACTTCATAAAACATTGATTTAAACATTTTCATGCAAGAACCCATGCTTAGAATTTAACTAGGGTTTTAGGTTGTTTTTTTTAAGATCTTTTGAAAAACGTTTGAAATTGGCTCCTTGAATGAGAGAATAATCAAGGATGAAACACCATACCTTTGTTGGAGAAAATCCACGAAATTTGGTGAAGAAATCAATGAAGAACTTCAATCCTAGCTTCAACCTTGCCCTTATCAGAAGAATCTTGACAAATCTTGAATTTTCTTGAGTGGAGTCTTTTACTTTGATTTTTTTCTTGAGGTTTTTTGCCCTAGGGTATGAGAGAAAAGAGAATGATGGATTAAAAGATGGAAATAGGATTATTTAGGGCTTTATAGGACTTGTGAAATATGTTTTTAGGTTTTCCTAGCGGGAAAAGGGGAGGAAAATTACCTTATTTAATATTTTCCGGCGGCTAAAATAGAACTGCACTATACTAGTCACTAAAATGGTCATAACTTTTTACTCGAAAAATGGATTGATGTGAAATTGGTGGCGTTGGAAAGAGGATTCAAATATCTTCAATCTTATAGGTTATGTATCACCTAATTCTTTATAATCTAAGATATATGGTCATTGTAAGTTTACCGAAGTAAAATCTTATGTCAAAACTTAATTGGTAAGGAACTTTCAACTCTACTTTTTGCAAGGGTTTTCTAATGACCGTAATTGATATTCAAAATCATCCGCACACTAACAAATTTACCTTAACACCTAAGAAATTTAAGAGTCACTCAGTATGACCTTATACAAAATTTGAAAATGGCTTGGGATTAACTTAGAAATTTTTGGGGTGTTACAGTACTCCTTTAGGCTAGCTTACTCAATGCTTACTATTTATCATTTTAGACTATCAAATAATAGCACATACTAGGCTAGACCTAACTACCATAGAAAACACCTTACCATGCAATCCAAGCTATCCTAGGAAGGATACAAGTATACCAACCTAGCTACCATGCAAACATTAAAAAAGATGCAAAATACTTTTAGGGGAGTATGAATCCCAAAACCTAAGTTATCCTTAGGAGAGTATGGTATCTCAATCCTAAGATACCATGAAATGGTTTTGGCCTAACCAAGTCAATCTACCATGAAGGCATTTAGTTTAAGCTACCCAAGGAGAGTGTACATCCTCAATCCTAGGCTACCATGCCTAACCAAGTTAATCTACGATAAAAAGTATCCTACAATTGCTAATTCATGCTAACCTTAGGAGATTTTAATTCTTCAATCCCAAGCTACCATGAGATCTACCATCTCAAGCTACATAATTCAACTATACATGAAGGAATTATAAGACTCAACTTCAACCTATTCTATTCTAACAATAATGATTCATTTTAGGTGATTAACCTTTCACATTCTACATACATGCATTAATATAGTCCTAAGTAGGTCATGTGGGTAAGATCCTTCTACCATAATTCTATCTGTATTGTGTATCAACTTTATACAAGCTAGTTTATCATATTAGACTTACTCTTTAATCCGTAGTGATCAACATTATGACTTCAAGCCCAATATTCAAGCTTTACTCCACAATCAACATACTAGTTTAGATCACAAGACACATTAGTCACAAGCCTTAGTCATAGGCAATTCTAAGCATAATTCATCAAAAGTCTCAATTCCAATCATTTCAATTCATTTTCTAACATATATACTTAAGTCTAATTCATGCTTTCATATTCCTATTTTTGGATAAGTTCTATACATGATAACAACTCAAGAGAATCTAGCAAGAATCATCAATTTCTCATCCAAAAGCATAAACCCACATGCTTTGAAAATTAAGGTTAACCAAGGAATTCACATAAAAAATTCATAATATCATGAATAAACATCAAATTAACCATAAATAAGTATTATCCAACCATTTGGAATCATACCCAACTATACCCACATTGAAATTAACCCTAGCTTACATTGGGGTTTTTTGTTCACAAATTAGGCAAAATATTAGGAGAATCTATAGGTGGAAGAACCCATAGATGAAGAGCTAAACATACCTTAATCAATACCCTAGAACAAGACTTAAGTAATGAAGCCTTTGTTCTTGACCTTAGCTTCAACCTCAAGCTCTTCTTCAATGGAGGTCTTTTTTCTTAAAGAGAAAAATATTTTTGAGAGGAGTGATTTGGGTCTAATGTTAAGTACTTAAACTTATGCATGTGTGATACGCTCAAATTATACTTCTTTAAAGATGTATAAGCGATCGTATCAAGTAAAGAACCCAATTGTTAGGTTGGGGTCAATCCCACGAGAAAAATGATTTAGACTTAACTTTAATCTTCGATTACGTCTATTTAGTCAAGTCCTTTCCAAAAACAGTTAAATAAAAGGGGGGTTTTGTGTAACAAAAATGTTCAATTATTTCTAAGTAAACAAGTAGCAAGATTAAAACTTTGGTCTTTATCAAGTGATGAGAGAAACTAGGGCGTAAGTGTTCCCCATAGGTTCCTTAACACGATAATCCTAGCTATAACATCTCTTTCCTAGTGTCTTGCATGCAAAGTGGTAAGTTATGTATCTCTAATTCCTTGGTCCGGCAACTAGAGAATTTCACCCCGTACCTTGGTTCGGCTACGTGTGTTGAATTACTAAACCTTACCCTTACCTCATATTAAGCATCATATTCAATGTATGGCTAAGTTACTACTTCGCACCAATTGAGACTAGCCTATTAGATAGTGTATACTAAATCTATGTTGATAATTCTTTTCCTATTAACTACCTCCTTGGTCCGGCAAGTAGAATTAGGGCAAGTTCTAACGCGTGCACTCGTTAAAAAGAATTCTAAATGAAAGAATTATCAATACATTCAAGAACCTATTCTAGAATTGTTATTTAGCTAGTTTTATCTTGTTAATTACCCATGGTTCCCACAACCCTAGTTGTGAATTTAGTTATCCATGCTTAGAATTACACAATTCATGGTTGTTAAGCAAGAATTCATGTACTTACTTTGACAAGTTTGAAGAAAATCCAGAAATATCACTTGAATTAACAAAAATATTGTAAGAATCGATTCCGGAAACTTGAAGTAATTACCAAAATCCAAAATTCAACTTCCAATAACAAGAGTATGAAAATAATAAAAAGTCTAACCCCCAAAACGAGGTTTTAACCCTATTTATAATAATAAAGTCCATAAGGAAAAATCTGTCCAAAATGCGTCTTCAGTCAACGACCCAACTGACGGTCCGTCGATGGAACGACGGACCAATGACAACCTCCGTTGGTCCACACTTCACTTTTTCTCTGGCCTTCACTTTTGCATCCTTTCTGTTACAATCGACGGACCACCAGCACGGTCCGTCGTCTCACTTATGGTCCGTCGATGCCTCCATCCTTCCATACTTAGTGATTTCTTCAAGTCGGGTACTAGGACTACTTTCTGTTAGAAATGACGATTTGCTAGGACGGACCTACGATCCTTCCGTAGCCCCACACTTGGTCAGATTTCCCCGAGTTGCTTCCAAATGCGCGAACCTCCAGTCGACGATCACCACCTATGGACCGTCGATGGGTCAACGGACCGTCGATGGGTCGATCGACCGTCGATGTCTTTGTAGGTCATCACTTCTGCACTGATTTTAGCACAGTTTTCTGCATTTCCGTTTTGGACAGCTTTCCTGCAAACACAAATAAAAATATATTAAAATTACTACAAAAAAGTCCTTAGACACACACTAAACTTAAGTAAAAAGCATTGAAAGTACCGAGAAACCACGGTACATCAACACCCTCAACTTAAATTCGTTGTTTGTCCTCAAGCGACATACTATGACTCACCACAACACCTTTGTACAAACATATATTCTTTTAAGCTTTTGCAATCATATGGCTATCAATCCCAATTATTTTTATTACTTTGATGCATGATTTCACTTTTAGGCTCACTAGGCTCATTCATGTGGATCAGACCATGACACAGATTCACCACGGCGACACCTCTTATTCTTTTATCTCTCACAAAGGCACCAACTTTCCAATATTGCAACTAGTGTTCTCACTTCAAAAGATATCCTCCTTTTTTCGCTCAGTGATTTCAAATTTGGGTATAAGGATCATTAGTCAACACTCACGATCAAAACGACTTCACATCTAGTTGGTACTTGTCGCCATAGGCTTACCCTTATTTTCACTGCTTAAGTTCATCATATTAGACTCTTAGGATCACGATAGGACTTTCTTAGCTTGTAACGTAAACTCAGGGTCAGGTATGGTACATATAGATTCATTATAGTGACTTGTTTCCCTCCTTAACATTACGGCTAAGCATCCTACCTCTTTTATTGTCTATTATGCCCTACTCTTCCTTTTCTTGTATTCGTTGCGTTGTTTTCTCCTTTCTTTTTCCTTTTGTGCAAGTGACTCTTCTTTTAAACACTTTTTTTATTTTTATTTATTTATTTATTTATTTATTTATTTTAAAATTTTCACTTGCTTTCTACTTTTATTGTGTCACTTTTCTTCTTCACTATTTCTTTTCTTTTTCCTTTCACATTAATCCTTTCAACCCCCTTTTCAGACCATTACTCATAGTAGGCACCCTCAACTCATGGTTTTGACATGATTTGAGGTACACAATACCCAAGGTTGGGTCAGGGCCAAGACGAGATCGGTTTTTGCATCAGCTACCCTCAACTTATGCTTTTTGCCTAAGTTGAGGTGCACATGTCCAAGAAGGGACCAGGGCCAACACATTATACCGAAAAAATATTTGGTGGGGTAGAAAAGAAAGGTTCATCGTAAGCTCAAGATATTTGGATCAAATAGGGATTAATTTCATTTGGTTTTATTTTATTTAGGCTAATAATTGGCTAATTTGAACAAGGGCCTATGATCCTTTCCTAATTGACTAACACAAATTACTTTTTGCAGGACTAACCGGGCAAGTTCTAGCTAGGTACCAACAATGGACTATTCAACTTTCCTCACACTCTCTTAACACCTCATTACCCTACCAGATTATCGGACACCTAGTTCGAGTGTTAGATTGAAGGTCATGCAATGGTGTATCTCTATGTCATGCTTAGATCCAACACATTCAACATTCACTATGCCTAATCATGCAAGCATTCTCTTTAGAACGGGATATCATTGTATTTAGCCATCATGCTTCAGACTTCACATTCATACTTTGTACAAGATACTAAACATTCCGGTTCAACAGTAAAATAACCAGTCTCTTGGGCAAAAGAACACAGGCGAGAAAACCCCAAGAGAGGATCGTGAGTTGGGATACTCAGACTTCACCCTAACACTCACTTTCCATTTACCCCACCCCCAATAAGAAAGCATGCAATTGTCCCCAATGCATAAGAAATATAATAATAAGGTGGTAGGTGAAGTAAACCTGAGGCGCATAGCGTCAAAGATCAATAAGCAGGCGGGTCCGGTTGCCTAGAACCCGCTCCATCAGTAGTAGGGACACCATCAAAAGTGTCCGCAACAATGTCTGCACCCTCGGTGGTGCTCCTCTCAACATCCTCAAGCTTGGAGCTAGACGCCCCAACAGCCAACTCACGAGCCCTCATCTGCCGGGCCTCCTCATCTACAAAAGAGGATCTCCTCGCGGCCTCCAACTTGGTGCGCTCCTTCTTTCTAGCTCAAGCCTCATCACTCTCTCTGGGCCGGTCCCTCTTGGCATGCTCACGTGGCGGAGGCGGTGGCGCATCGGTGGTCTGGAACAATGCACTAAGCACCATATCCTCAGCAGGCACTGCAGGTGTGGCCTCAGGCTCAGGTACCCGCACATCTAGAATGGCATCCACATCAGCCCTCAAACTCACCACATCAGCCTGGAGAGTAGTCAAATCAATAGTAGGGGCAGGTTGTGCAAGGACTCTCAACTCAAACGCTTCGAGGCGCTGGTGGACCGCCAGAATCTCCCTCTACGTCTGCTGGGCAATCCTCTTCTCAATCCAATCCTCAGCCTCGGCAATGGACTTCTGCATCCAAGGCTGGATATGATGCAGCAATGTGGCCATCTGGGCCTCTAACTTCTGGACCTTAGTAATCGGGACCAGTGCTGTTGATGGTGTATATCGGGAGGAACTCGGTGCTCCATTAGTGCCCGGGGCAGACTCAACCAGGGTGGTGTCGGTAGGCTCTGATGTAGCCTGATCAGCCCCTTGGGCTTGCTCAACCGTGTTTTTCAAGTTCTCACTTAGCGACTGCAGCTCTACTCTGGGCCCTCTGTTGGGTGCCGCCTCATTGGCCTCATCCCGGATGAGACCGATGTCCATTGTCCCAGTAGGAGTCCTAAGAAAATCAATGTGCCAAATGGGCACTCCAGCAGACCTGCACAACTCAAAAATCATACAGGTAAAGGGGTAAGTGGTCGAGGACTTAAAGGCCCTCTCATGGATGACTGCCAGCAACAGCCTCGGAAAATCAACCTCGATCCCAGCAACCATAGTAGCAACCAAGACTGCTCTATCCCATGTAGGAATGTTGTCAGCGGCTGTGGGGGATAGGCAGTGGAAGACAATAGCCAGATGAACTTGGCAGCAAATGTTAGGTTGGCCTTCTTGATAAGGCCTCTGGGATCCAACACCCAGTCTGCACCCCCACTATCCACGAAAATGTGCTGGGCTATCCACCTCTTGGTGGTCTCTCTCAGAACCTTGTCTCGCTGGAAATGGCCCTCCTTAATCAGTTTCTAACGGTAGTCAAACTCGGGGGTAAGAGGATCCCTGGAGACATCTGTATCAGCACCGTATAGAAAACGATGAATAATGGGCAAAGAGATATCCACCCTGCGGACACGGACTCGAACATGGGTAAGTGGTGCCTGTTTGGCGGTATTAGACCGCCTATCCAAAGAAGCCCAGAGAGTCGCTACGTACAAAGCATAGAACTCTCGCACCACCTCCTTATTATAGCGTCCCACGCTCCTAGCCATCCACTCGAGGTAATGGCGGGTGAAGAGATCATGTATAGCAGGGACGGTGTGGAGACTCCCTGTAAGAACCCGCCGCTCGACTGTCAGAGTCTGAGTCATGACCCCTTTATCATTGAGCAGCTTAGCATCCTTGTAAACCTGGTATTGGCCTTCTACGCACCACCGGTTGGGCTGATCAGCAACCGGTGCAGGGACATCAAACTGGGGTGCTAGAGTAGAATTCACACTATCTGCCTCATCAGACGAGGCAGAGTGGGAAGGTGCACCAGGAACAGTGGCACCATGTGATCCTTAAGAGTGGGCCGACGCAAACCCGGAAGCCTGCTCGGAGCCAGACGCTCTTTCAGAACCCGCGGCAGACCCAGACGGTGTGCCGGTCAGTCTGCGCTCCTCATCAGACTGGGAGGCAGTGACTACGTCAGACGCCACCTTCTTAGGCGTGCTCCGGGAGGTCCTAGCAGCAGGTGTCGGTGTCTTGGTGCCTGGTGGCACGTATTCGGGATCAGTCTCATCGTCCGATGAACCAATCACCAACCAGCGTGAAGGGGCGACGGACTTGGATCGTCCTCGAGAGTAGACAATATCAGGCTTGGGGGCTATTTGTACCTGCAAAGGAGGGTTATTAGTTCCAGTATAATCATTCAACACACTTGAAAGAAGCAAACACCAAAGTTGGAACACAAAACACAGTGAAGTGCAGAAATGCAGAACTGAACGACGGGCACTATCAACGGTCAGTCGATGGAACGACGGTCCATCGATAGGGTCCGCGTTGGTCACTTAGACAATTTTTTTAGAAGGCTTCAGAGAACAGGGTTTCTGTTAGAAACGACGGACGTGCAGAACGGTCCATCGATCAATTGACGGACCGTAGTCCACTTCCGTCATTGGACACTTAGAAAAATAAAAAGAACATCAGAGAGCAGGGTTTCTGTTAGAAACGACGGACGTGCAGAACGTTCCGTAGTCCACTTCTGTTGTTCCAGAGTTAAACTAATTCGAGGTGTATCTATCGACGGACCCCATCGACGGTCCGTAGACGGGGTGTCGTATTGTCGGTCAGAGACAACTTATGGTAAGCCATTTGTTTTTGGCACCCCCAAAGGACAATTTTAAGCAAATTATGACACATCATGTTCATATAGCACTCAACACACCATTTCTTCATTCATAGGGCTTCAATTATGGCAATTTCAATCCTAGATTCTATAAGACCATCAAGCCCTAAGTCAAAAAACAACAAAACACATAACAAAGTTCATTTAGACACTAACACCCCCAACCCATTAACTTTCCATCATTCTAAGGGACTAGGGACCCAATTTTAACAAGTTAATTATTCAATTTCGTCCCGAAGTCAAGACCCACATACATTCTTCATCATTTTCGCATGTAAATAAATAAGAATTCATTGAGCGGATGAGAATGGCATACCTGTATACTGTAGTGGAGGGAATGGGAGGACGAATTTTGCAAGAACAACACCGAGCCCGCCTTCGAACACCGACCGGAAAAATGAAAGAATAGGATGGGAAGTTGGGAGAGAAAGGTTTTGGAAACTGAGGGATTTTGGGAGAATATGGGAAATCAGAAGGGAATTATGGTTGATTTAGTGTGGGAGTGAGTGGGGGAGTAAAAGAATAAGGGAAGGGAAACAGTTGGGGAGAATTTGAAAAGGTGGGGGTAACTGAAAAGGTGTTATTTTAATATATAGCTGGCTGGGTTTGGTCTGGTCATGGGTTCTGGGAACTAATGATTTCCTATCGACGGATCGTAAGTGAACCGACGGTCCATCGACTGCTCCGTCGATTGTGCCCTAACTTAGACAAAATTGAATATCATACCTGGGATCAACCGATGCCATCGACGGTCCGTCGATGGGACGACGGTCCGTCGGTTGGTCCGTAGATCAGTGCACTAGACAAATTTCTGCAGATTTCTGGTGATTTGGTCCCTGCACATTTACCACCCAATAAGCCATTCTTTTTGTGTTTTCTGGACACTTTTTAGACAGGGACCCTAAACTACTCTCTAGCCAACAGACTTAAAAGAAATAAAAGAAAATTTACATAGGACAATAAGTAAAAATAAAAATAATGTGACTATTCCTACTAAGACAAGAAAAACCTAGTGTTGGCTAGAGGATACATATTTGGTTGCCTCCCAATCAGCGCTTGATTTAACGTCGCGGCACGACGCAAGAATCTTGATTACTCAGACTTCATCAAGATGATATGCCTCAACCACTTCATTCTCATTCTCCGCATGCCCAAGGTAGATTTTGATTCTTTGCCCATTGACCTTGAACCGTGCACCCTCCTTGTTCTCCAACTCAACCGCACCATGAGGAAACACTTGAGTGA
Organism: Solanum sitiens; assembly: GCA_016801875.1. NCBI lineage: Eukaryota > Viridiplantae > Streptophyta > Magnoliopsida > Solanales > Solanaceae > Solanum > Solanum sitiens. Next base: position 964,660 of record JABWTJ010000322.1, on the reverse strand, counting down.
TCAAGAATGGACCAGTCTATTTGGACTTGAGTTTGCTCAGAAATAAGCGCAACCTAGAGTTGAACAAAAGCACCAAATCCCCAACCGCAAATTCGCGCTTTTCAATCTTCTGGTCATGGTACTTCTTCATCTTTTCTTTGTAGAGGGCTGAGTTTTCATACGCCTTCAAGCGAAACTCATCGAGCTCATTCAACCCATTTAATCTCTTTCCCGCAGCTTCATTCCAATCCATCTTCAGTTTCTTCGTTGCCCACATGGCCTTGTGCTCTAACTCAACTGGTAAGTGACAAGACTTCCCATATACAAGTTGGTAAGGAGACATACCTATGGGAGTCTTGTATGCTATCCGGTAGGCCCAAAGAGCATCATCAAGCCGCCTTGACCAATACGTTCTACTAGCATTCACCGTTTTTGCCAGAATTTGCTTGATTTCTCTGTTTGACACCTCGACTTGCCCACTAGTCTGTGGATGATAGGGAGTGGATACATTGTGTCGAACCCCATATTTCTCCAATAAACCTTTGAACAACTTGTTGCAAAAATGGGATCCTCCATCACTAATAATTGCCCTAGGGGTGCCAAATCTGGAAAATATATTCTTTTTCAAGAACGCAGTGACACTCTTCCCTTCATTGTTTGCAAGTGCTATGGCTTCCACCCACTTTGACACATAATCAACCGCCACAAGAATGTACTTCATCCCATGAGAACTCACAAAAGGGACCATAAAGTCAATGCCCCACACATCAAACAACTAAATTACAAGAATGGGATTTAAAGGGAGCTCTTGCCTTCTAGAAATACCTCCATCTCTTTGGCACCTATCACATGCCTTGGCGAACTCATGAGCATCTTGGTGGATGGTTGGCCAATAGTAGCCACATTGCAAAATTTTAGGGCAATCCGGATACCACTATGATGCCCACCCACAGCCGAGGAGTGGCGTGCCTCCAAAACACTCAGCATCTCAACTTCAGGCACACAACGGCGAATAAGACCATCAGCACAACTCCTATATAAATATGGATCATCCCAAAAGAACTTTTTCACATCATGCATGAACTTTTTCCTTTGATGAAAGGACAACTTCTAAGGGACTATATCACTAGCCAAATAATTTGCAAAATCGGCGAACCATGGAATCAGGTCATGAGAAGCGGCCAAAACATGCTCATCAGGGAAAATATCATCAATTTTAGCCTTTTCACCCAATTCTCGCATAGCTTCATCCTCTAATCTGGACAAGTGATCGGCAACTTGATTTTCGGTCCCTTTTCTATCTTTCACTTCGAAGTCAAATTCTTGCAACAGTAAGACCCACTTAATTAACCTTGGCTTCGCATTCTTCTTTGCCATCAAATATCTCAAAGCAAAATGATCAGTATGCACTATGACTCTTGTGCCAAGCAAATAGGAGCAAAATTTCTCGAACACAAAAACCATCGCAAGGAGCTCTTGCTCAGTCACAGTATAGTTCTTTTGAGCTTCATTAAGGGACTTACTGGCATAATAAATGGGGTGAAGGATTTTATCCCTTCTTTGTCCCAATACTACACCAAGAGCAACCCCACTAGCATCACATATCACCTCAAATGGCTTACTCCAATCCGGGGAAATAATAATGGGCGCAGACACCAACTTCTCATTTAACTCTCCAAATGCCTTCAGACAAGATTCATCAAAATAAAATTTACACTCTTTCTCAAGTAACTTGCACAGAGGATGTGCAATTTTTGAAAAATCCTTGATGAACCTCCGGTAGAAGCCCACATGCCTAAGAAAACTCCTCACACCTTTTACAGAGATGGGCGGAGAAAGTCTCTCTATCACCTCAACTTTGGCTCGATCAACCTCTATACCCTTCTCTGAGATGCGATGACCCAATACAATACCCTCTTTCACCATGAAGTGACATTTCTCTAAATTTAGCACAAGGTTGCAATCTTCACACCTTTTGAGAACTTCGGCCAAGTGACTCAAACAACACTCAAAGGAGTCGCCAACCACTGAAAAATCATCCATAAACACCTCAATAGTGTCTTCCACCATATCGGAGATTATAGACATCATACATCTCTGAAAAGTAGCCGGTGCATTACACAACTCGAAGGGCATCCTCTTGAACGCAAAAGTTCCATAAGGACAAGTAAAGGTGGTTTTCTCTTGATCTTCCGGTGCAATAGAGATTTGGTTGTAACCCGAACAACCATCAAGAAAACAATACCACCCCTTTCCTGCAAGCATATCCAACATTTGATCCATGAAGGGCATAGGAAAATAGTCCTTCTCAGTCCATGCATTCAATATCCGGTAATCCATACACACTCTCCATCCGGTCATCGGTCTCATTGGAACAAGCTCATTTTTCTCATTAGGGACCATAGTCATTCCCCCTTTCTTTGGCACACACTGAACATGACATACCCAACTACTATCAGCGATTGGATAGATGACTCCGGCATCCAACCACTTAATAATCTCTTTCTTCACTACCTCTTGTATAGGTGGATTTAATCATCTCTGGTGCTCAATACTTGGCTTATGATCGGGCATGAGTTGGATTTTGTGTGAACAAATACCGGGTGGAATCCCAATAATGTGCTCAATAGTCTAACCAATGGCTCATTTGAACCTCTTCAACACCTCTACAAGACACTCCACTTGCTCCATATTCAAATCCGATGCAATGATTACCGGCAAAGTGTCACCTTTTCCCAAGAAAACATACCTTAGATAAGGTGGTAGAGCCTTAAGCTCCAATTTTGGGACCTCCTCAATAGATGGTCTCATGGGTGGAGACTCGTGATGCTTCATATCTAACTCCAACTTCATTGGTTTGAACCGAACATTACCTCGATCAAGTGCCGCAACTAATGACCCATACTCTTCAATACAATCACTCTCAAAATTCATGATCACTGCCGCTAGTGCCTCAACACCAAGATGCTCTTCTATTTATACTTCAGACTGACTCTCAACCCTCTAAGATATCGCAGATACCGATTGGAGCTCACCACTGTGCCTGATGGACCTACAAATGTTGAAAGTCGCTTCTTCATTGTTTAACCGAAACTTCATTTGCCCTTTCTCCATGTCAACCAAGGCGCGATCGGTAGCAAGGAATGGCCTCCCAAGAATAATAGGCACCTCAAAATCCACTTCACAGTCAAGAATTACAAAATCGGCCGAAAATATGAATGACTCCACCTTCACTAAAACATCGTGAAGTATCCCAATAGGCCTCTTCACTGTTCGATCGGCCATCAGTAACCGCATCGCAGTGGTCTTTGGGTCTTCCAAACCCAACTTCTTGTAAATGGAGAGAGGCATGAGATTTATGCTTACCCCAAGATCATATAATGCTTTAGCAAAGTGTAATAACCCGATTGTACATGGAATAATGAAAGCACCCGGATCTTCTTTCTTTTGCACAAGAGCCCTTGTAGCAATAGCACTACAATGTTGCATCCGATCATCATCCTCAAAACTAACCGATCTCTTCTTAGTGACCGTATCTTTCATTAACTTGGCATAAATGGGCAATTGTTCAAGAGCTTCTATCAAAGGAACATTGATGGAAAGGTGTTCAACATATTAATAAAACACCGATATTTACCATCCTCGGTCTTTTTCACCAGCCTTTGCGGGAATGGTGGTGGTGGTCTTCGAATGGGAGTCACCTTTTGGGGCATCTCTGCTTCTTTCACTGCTTCATTTACCAACTTACCACTAGCTTCTACTACTCATCTTCTCTTCTCATCTCATCTTCTACGCCAGACGGCATAGGTGGATCAATGGTTTGCTTACCACCTCGAGTAGTGATTGCCATACAATGTCCATCATTTTTCGGATTTTGAACAGTATTGCTAGGAAGAGTACCCGGTTGACGTGGGTTCACAGTAGAAGACAATTGAGCCATTTGCAACTCAAGTTGCTTGATTGAGATTGCATGTGCATCCACCTTTTGCCCAATATTTTCTAAATCACCTCTCAACTCTTTGGCGTGCTCATCACAAGCATCAAACCTTCTAATCATCTTCTGCAACATATCCTCAACTCGCGCCATACTACCTCCACAATCCCTAGGAGCAACTTCCCAATTTTGAGGTGGAACATAGGGCCCACTCCGATCATTTCTGTTACCATAGTTACCCCGGTTGAAGTTGTTGTCGCGGTTGAAGTTTACATCTCAAACATAGTGACCCTTTCGGTTGTAATTACCATAGTTCTAACCTTGACCTCCTTGACCTTGGCGCCAATTCTCCTGATTGGAGCCTTGGGCGTTCGGCCGAAAACCCCCCATTTGCTCATTCACTGCATAAGAGTCTTCCTCATAGTAGTAGTCATCAACCGGCAGTGGTGGTTTATCCAAATAGTTCACCGCATTTAATTTTTCTGCACTCCTAGTGACATGTTTCAACACTAACCCAAGCTCATTTCTCATTTGAGCCATCTCTTCACGAATCTCATCTGCGGCTGGGTTGTGTGTAGATTGCATCGCAAAAGTGTTTCTCCCAGTATCTGACTTCTTAGTGCTCAAAGCTTTATTATTTGAGGAGATTTTCTCTAACTTCCAGCGATCTCTGCATAAGTACATTCCCCATAAGAACCACCCGCAATAGTATCAAGTACCGCCTTATTGTTATCATCTTGCCCCTATAGAAGTACTCTTTAAACGATTCATCATCAATACGGTGGTTTGGGAAACTTCTTGGAAATGAGGTGAACCTATCCCAAGAACTACTTACCCACTCCCCAGGAAATGCCACAAAGTTGTTCACCCTATCTTTGTGGTTGAGCTTCTTAGACACCGGATAGTAACGTTCTAGGAACACATCCCTCAATTGGTTCCAAGTATAGATCGAGTTATAGGGAAGCTCAGTAAACCATATAGCAGCCTCTCCCGTCAGTGAGAGAGAGAACACTCTTAACCCAATGACGTCCATGTCCAAGTCAGGCCTCCCTACACAACTCTTACACATCGACCTTAGTTTGGCGATGTGAGCATGTGGATCCTCAGATGGTAGCCCCAAAAACAAACCTCTAGCGGTGAGCATCTGCATCAAGATACTAGTTACCACAAATGTATGACCATGTGGTAGAGGAAGTAGGACAAGTGGCCCGTCAGAGTCAGTGATGTCAACATTTCCCCTATAGTACTCTTGAGGGCGTGGAGCAGGAGGTTGCCTCCTCAGATCACCTTCACCAAGGTTCTTAACAATCACTTGATTATGAGAATCAACCGGCGGAGGAAGTTGAGGGTTGATATCATTACCAATATTAGTAGGATTGAGTGGATTGTTCATTCTGCAAAGTGGTTTAGTTCTAGATCAAGTGAAAGTATTGGTTCTCCTCGACTCCGTGTACTTGGCATACACTAGAGCTAGACCTGTAAGAGACAAAAAGAAAAATAAAAAGTAAAATTAGGAAATTGTTGACTAAAATTCGGTAATATGCTTAAAGTTAATCTAAAAGCCATTTTCCCCGGCAGCGGCGCCAAAATTTGATACGCTCAAATTATACTTTCTTAAAGAAGTATACGTGGTCGTATCAAGTAAAGAACCCAATTGTTAGGTTGGGGTCGATCGCACGAGGAAAATGATTTAGACTTAACTTTAATCTACGATTACGTCTATTTAGTCAAGTCCTTTCCAAAAACAGTTAAATAAAAGGGGGGTTTTGTGTAACAAATATGTTCAATTATTTCTAAGTAAACAAGTAGCAAGATTAAAACTTTGGTCTTTATCAAGTGATGAGAGAAACTAGGGCGTATGTGTTCCCCATAGGTTTATTAACACGATAATCCTAGCTATAACATCTCTTTCCTAGTGTCTTGCATGCAAAGTGGTAAGTATGTATCTCTAATTCCTTGGTCCGGCAACTAGAGAATTTCACCCCGTACTTTGGTTCGACTACGTGTGTTGAATTACTAACCCTTACCCTTACCTCATATTAAGCATCATATTCAATGTATGGCTAAGTTACTACTTCGCACCAATTGAGACTAGCCTATTATATAGTGTATACTAAATCTATGTTGATAATTCTTTTCCTATTAACTACCTCCTTGGTCCGGCAAGTAGAAATAGGGCAAGTTCTAACGCGTGCACTCGTTAAAAAGAATTCTAAACGAAAGAATTACCAATACATGCAAGAACCTATTCTAGAATTGTTATTTAGCTATTTTTATCTTGTTAATTACCCATGGTTCCCACAACCCTAGTTGTGAATTTAGTTACCCATGCTTAGAATTACATAATTCATGGTTGTTAAACAAGAATTCATGTACTTACTTTGATAAGTTTGAAGAAAATCCAGAAATATCACTTGAATATTACGAAAATATTGTAAGAATCGATTCCAAAAACTTGAAGTAATTCCCAAAATCCAAAATTCAACTTCCAATAACAAGAGTATGAAAATAATAAAAAGTCTAACCCCAAAAATAAGGTTTTTAACCCTATTTATAATAATAAAGTCCTAAATTAAAAGGAGTTTTAAATAAGGAAAAATTTGTCCAAAACGCGTCTTCAGTCAAAGACCCAACTGATGGTCCGTCGATGGAACGACAGACCGTCTACAGCCTCCGTCGGTCCACACTTCATTTTTTCTTCGGCCTTCACTTTTGCATCCTTTCTGTTACAATCGACGGACCACCAGCAAGGTCCGTCATCTCACTTACGGTCCGTCGATGCCTCCTTTCTTCCATACTTAGTGATTTCTTCAAGTCGGACAATGGGACTCTTTCTGTTAGAAACGACGATTTGCCTGGACGGTCTGTCGATCAGTCCACGGACTATTGATCCTTCCGTAGCCCCACACTTGGTCAGATTTCCCCAAGTTGCTTCCAAATGCATGAACCTCCAGTCGACGATCACCACCTATGGACCGTCGATGGGTCGATGAACCATCGATGGCTTCGTAGGTCATCACTTCTGCACTGATTTTAGACACACACTAAACTTAAGGAAGAAGTATTAAAAGTACCGTGAAACCACGGTACATCAACGTGTGTGTATAAAAATCTTATAAAATGACCCTCACTTAAAATAAGACGAATAGGAATTTACTGAAAACCCCTAAACTAGGCAGCCCCTTCTAGTGGTCACACCCACTTGTACGGACCGTCAAGGGCACCAAGGCCTGTGGTGATTGATGAGTTCACAGATTGGACTCATTTATGACTATATTTTGATAGAAATAGTTTCCTTACATGCTTGTTTTATCTCAATTACTGATGAATAACCTTGAGTTTTAGGTATTTTGAGTTTGAGGCAAAGCATGGACACTACTTGACAAAAAGGAGAAAAAGGATGAAAAGAACAAAGAAATGAACGCCTGAGGATCGCCGAGTCCACTTTGTGAATCGTCGATGGGTCTGAAGAATGCCTTCTATTCCAGTGTTATGAGCCTTGAAGAAAAAGATCAAATTGACGGTGAAAAGAAGTAATTTCCGTATTGTCGAGCAGTTCTGTATAGCAGTACCTTATCGCCCAGTGATCCAGAATGCGAAGATGCTTGGACTAAGTGCAAGACGGCGATACCGTTGCCAAAGGGAGAATCACCGGTTTGATTGGCGATTCTGTCTAACTAAGCCGAGTGGACCTCTTTAACACTAATCTTTGAAAACTATAAATACTTTATGAGTGTTTTAGCATAGTGTCAATCATCATCAGACTATTATTATTAGACTTGTATCAAATTTGATCATATTTTTTTATCAATTTTTGAGCTCTAAGTTTGAAAGGGTTTTTAGAGAAGAACTTGAAGATTCAAAGGGTTTCATCTCCAAGGATTTGGACTTGGGTCTGTTGGATTCTTCATTCTTGGTATGTAACAAGACTTAAATCTTCATACCTATTTGAATGCAAGCTCATTTTGGTAAAACATTTTATCTCTTGTTCATGTCTAGCTTAAACCCCAATTCTGGGGGTGTGATTTTACGAATATGGGTTAAATTAGTTGTCGGATCTTGCTTGTTGATAGTCTATTCATAGTTTGAATGTGATTTCATTTAGTAGTTGTGGATGAATCTAATGAGGTTGTTGTTGCAAATGTATAATCTCATATATGTGTTTCCATCTTGCTTGAGAGAGAGGTCGAGAAACTAAGACTACTAAATTAATGGTCGTTGGGAGTGTGTCGACATGAGGTTCAGCCCGAGAGAGTGAACCCTAGTCTCACACCACACACTCAACTCGCGAAAGTGAGTGGGTTAAAGAGGAGGTTGTGCTTCATGCGACAAGTGAGTGTCTGAGAGGAACCCATTAAACGGGGTTGTTGCTTGAGAGAGCGTGTATCCTCCTTAAAGTCTAGACTAGGCGCATTTACTCTATGAATGTTATATCCAAAGCATTTACCCAATAATCTCGTTTATCTCGTATTTCTATCACATCCCAAGAATTCCCCCTCTCCTTGATTTAGAACTCCTTGTTAATTTTGCTGTTTTTACTTACTACTTGTGATAAAAAAAAACCATCGATAATTGATGCTTGTGTCACCCCTTTGATTTAATATGTTTTTATTCGATAATGTCTTTATCTATGACTAGTTAGAACTAGTAATTTTCACAACCACTCCTTGTGGAAACGACCCCCACCGTTGGTTGGGTTGCTGTACTACGACTCAATCGTCAATATTTGCATTGGAAGTTGTGTCTTTGATGACATCACCAATCAAAATGGAACCGCTGCCGGGGAGTGGTGTCACTTGAGAATTTTTAGTTTAGTATGATTTTTGTTATTATTAGTTTTACTTTCACTAATTTAATTTTTAGTTGTGTTTTGCTTACTTATGTGAATAGTTCAGAAAAAATGAGTGTTAATGGTAGAAACGGTAGCCAGGTGGGCCACCAAAATGATATAAAAAATCTCAATGATGCCTAAGATGCCAACATAAATGGCCCCCATCTCAGTGTTTCATATACCGAGCAATATGTTGCAACTCTTGAAACTAAAAGGACTTTTCAGTGGGTTGGCTCACGAGGGTTCTCACAAGCATCTTCAAAACTTTGTGCATGTGTGACGACCATTCTCATTCATAAAATTCTCCCTGGAGTCAATCCGATTAAGATTATTCCCTTTCTCGTTAATAGGAGAGGCATGCAAATAGGTGGCCAAATTGCCATGTGAATCCATCACTTCGTCGAAGGAATTGGTAACATCATTTCAAGTGCGATATTTCCCTCCCTCGAAGATAATGACATTTTGGGATAACATTCAGAGCTTTAAGCGTCTAAAAGGAGAGCCTCTGCACGAGACTTAGTTATAATTAAAAAAGATGGTTCTTCAATGCCCAACCCATGGATTGCTGCTTCAATGCTTCTATCAAAGATTGTACTAAGTAAAAAAAGGCGTCACTGATTTGTTTTTTCCTAGAGGCTTAATGCAACAACCATATGTAGTAGAAGAACAACTTTTAGACGGCATGACAACCATCAACAAGGCATGGTACACTCGCGAAGGCTAAGTCTCTCCCATCACCTTCAAGCTATCTAAGGAGAAGACTGAAAATGATGATGAGAGAGACCAAAACATGGCCAAGATCATGACAAAGCTTGAAATTTTATCCAAAAATGTCATGGGGGCTGGTGCCCGTGGTGTCAATGCTGTGGGGGTCGGGTGTGAAAATCCTGAGTAGATGAAGTTTGAAGCCTTGTATGATGAGAAGGTAAATTTTCTAGACAACCAATGTGGTGGTTATCGTTCAAACTACCCAAGGCAGGGAGGTAACCAAGGTTGGATTAGAGATGAAGGCTAGAAGGATCGAGATCGTGAATGGAGGGATCAAAATCGAAATTGGAATTATGGGGAGAATGATAGATATGTGCCTCCCCATGAGCGTCAAAAGCCCAAGGAGTCGGAAGGTGGTTGGTCTGAGGATATGCTTTCACGTATCCTCAACAAATTTGAAGGGTTAGACAAGATGATAAAAGGAATAAAAGAAGATGTGTCCACCCTTAGCTAAATCGTCACCTCTTATTCAGTTTTGATCAAGCAATTAGAGACCCAAATGGGTCATATCTCGTCTCATCTCAACCCGAGACAGCAAGGGGGTTCGCCTAGTGATAGTATGTCCAACCCCAAGAATGAAGTTTGATGAAGTAATTATGTCATGCCACGACGTTAACTAAGGTGTTGTTTGTGAGGCAACCAAAAACCCTTATTATCTTTCGTCATTGTTTTGATAAAATAATAGTGTGTTGTCTCAAGGCAATGGAAAGTGTTAGGAAAAATGGAGATTTACAAGAAAAAGTATCATTTGGTGGATCGCCGAATAAGTCGGCGACCTCGGTCCAGTCCCCCGTTAGACTCAAGGCAATGCTAAGCTAGAGTCTGTAACCCTGGGTGAACCCAAGAAACTATTGGCAAGTCGCCAATCTGTTCAGCGATCCTAATCTGCATTGTCGTTTGGATTTTTTCAAAATTGACTGGGAGTTTTTTAGAACTTGGCGGGTCGCCGAATGGTTGGGCTACCACAACTAACGTCGCCTACTGGACGAGAATTGGATTGTCTTTAGATTCAAAGGTCTAAATTTCTTAAACTTCTTAGGGTTCCCTCACTTTTAATTCTTCAAACTCACACCTGCACCTCTTTCTTTTATATTTCTGCACCTATATTGTATTTTGGTTGATTGATTTGTGCTTGGATTTAGATTGCATTGCCGCCTTATATCTCGAATACATCCTAATCAACACAAAAGGTTGGTTTCCACACCCTAAGTCCCTTTTATTGAATTTTGTTCTTAAATGCAATAGCATTATCTTGTTGACGTGTGTTGGATCAGTCCGGTAGGATTAGAATGTTTATTGCCTGATTAATTTCTCAAATTCTGCCCATAATGAGTAAAATGTTTGATTTGTGAAAATTGTGCCTTAAAATAGATGTAAAACATGGGGTGTGCATATGTATTTCTGGGTTTAGGCTTAAATTGAGTGGTGTGTGCTTTGATTTTGTTTTGAAGGGTTGCGGGGTTGAATTTGGGAAGTTGGGTTGAAAATGGGCATGTTAGGATGTTTGGCGAACTTGGTCGAGCTCACCAAACCACTCGATGGGTCCCCTTATGTCCCCATCTCAATTACATGTTAAATAAATTGTAGATTTTGTAACTTTCGGCGAGAAGTCTGAAGTCACCGAGTGCATTTAGTGCTTTACCGAAATGACTCTTGTTTGCCCTTTGTCTGCATCTTTGCTTTATTTGAGCACTACACTTGGTAAATCACTTAAGTGATTAAGTGGTTCAGCGAAGTGATCCTATATTTGAACTTCCATGCTCCTATTTGAATACTCTCTAAATTTTTATCGAATCTTTGAAGATATGGCTAGACCAATGGTAGTAGGGAGAAATATGCCACCCAGGCACATAAGGGTAGCAAATTTCAGGAAGAGCGTAAGGAAGGCAAAAAGTGAGAAGAAGGAAGAAACTTCCAGTAGGAGATCCCCCATTGATCCTAATGTCCCATCGTAGGCTCAAGGGTTCGTTAATGCAATATATGCCTTTAAAGCATCTCACGATGTGGACAAGATGTTGAAGCAAATATAGCTGCTGAAGCTGAGGTCGAAGCAACCAAAGGCGCTGAAACCCAAAAGCAGGAGGGTGCAACACCCAGAATTACTAACCAAGATTCGCATGTCGGTTCACCATTTCTTAATTACTACAATGTGTTTTACTCTCATAATGGGAACTTGAAATGTTGTGATATTTGCGAACTTACTTAACATAATTTGTGATAGTAATTTAAGGGATTATATGGGTATTTACGTAATATTCTAATTATAATTATGAATAACTTGAAAAGAAGGTAAGGAATATACATAAAGGTATATATGTATGCATTCTGGGTAGCATACTTTATTTGGGCAGCCACCTTTTAGTGACAACTGTACGTGTGATAAGCCTCACTCTTGAGATTATATTTTGACACCTCCTGTAGTGAAATTCATTTCACCTTAAGTCTAAGAACCTTAGAATAACCAGTTTTTCATCAAATTCACAAGAGAAAAACTTGGTCCTTTTGGCTGGAATTTGAGACACACACTTTTCTTTGGTAAGTGATGAAAAATGTATTTCTACACAGGGTAGTGTTTGGTATTTTAAACATTTCTCGTCCTCTATAACTTTGTTTACAGTGAAGAAATATGATTTAGAAATATAATTCGTATATCTAAAACTCTCATCTTTATGTAAAACTCTAGTTTAACTATTTTGGATGCAATATATGGGACGCAACATAGGACAAATTCTGTCCAGATTTCGAATTAGAAATCCTATATGGACAAATATTAATGTTTTAAATATATCTTCTTGTATAAAATATAATTTGTGGTGATTATTGTTTATTTGCAAACTTAAGAGATATACCTACATATTCCATGAAGGTTATAAAGTCCAATTCTGCCGTTTTCCTTTTCAAATCTAAGATGTGACATTAGGTACATGCTAAGATAACTTGTGATGAGAATCATGTTTTACTTCGACATTATTGAAATACTAGGAATTAAAGAATTTATTTTATTGTATTTTTAAGGTTGTATATACTCGTGGACAAGTTGAGGACCTTGTACGTTGGTTGGTCTACGATTTGAAGTCGCGAAGTTGTGTTGGACTGTTTCTATGCTAAAGCACTGAGGTTTGTGTATAAACTTGTATTTCTACTCTTTTTACCTGCTGGTATATTTGAAAATTTATCTTTTTATCTTGGTTACCTCTTGCCACTTTGCATTGCGTGTTGGTATCCTTTATGACATTAAAAAAACTTGTGTAACTTGTCCACTTGTACGTATTTTTTGATCACTTGGCACTCTTGTTGGGACCTAGTCCTTCTTGTGGATGTGACTTTGTCACTATTGGCAGGCCTCTTTATTCGGATCATTTTTTATCTTGACTCTGAATTTTTAGTTCGTCTTACAATGGAAATTGTCCATTTTAAGTACGAACTAGAAGCCATTTTTAATATGATTCTGTGTTCTCTTGATTAGTGGGCTTTGACCCTTCTTGATACAGGGTGTCGACCCTTATTGATACCAGATTGTGCTTGGTGTGATGACATGATGTATATACTGGACGAGCCTTGTTATTGAATCTCTTGGAAAATAGTGCTATGAGTGTTCTTGACATTTGGATCTGTAAATATCGAACTTGATACTCTTATTATAATGTTTACTTGATTTATTTATTATGTTTCAATTGTGCTGCCCATGACTTGAGAAAGGTATGTTGATGAATCTGAGGACCCCAAACCTATAGTTGTTACACCACTAAGTTATATTCTTAGCGATACTTGTTTCTATAGCAGGGAATGTTTGAGGGGATGCATGAAGCTAGCCATTGGAGATGAAGATTTTGAGAGCCTCAAGTAAGATCACAGCTAATATAGGCATTTATATTTTGTAGAAACCTTGGGACTTGTACATGATTGTATATCCACATGAAATTATGAGGGCTGATTTAATCATGTCACCATGGGTTGTAATATAAGTATGGCTATATGTTTTGATCCTTTTGGGGTGTGTAGACCCAAGTCGTGTAATATACTAAAGTTATGTTTGTGTGAAGCATGAACCAACTGATTTTGGTACTTAGAAGTTAGTAATATTCTTGTTATTTCATCTTTAAGTGCGAGGATAATATATGCATGAAAAGCTCGTCGGTTAGTTGCTTAAATTATCTTGGAAGGGTTTTCCGTCATAAGTTAAAATTCCGCGCCATATCATTTTTGACATCAAATAAATGTTTAAATAGTCAAGATGCACATTCTTATCCAAATTAATCGTTATGAACGTAATCCATCTACTAGATTACAAACAATTTTCCCTTGTTAATCGCTTTTGAATGTCACAAGTATTAAATTAAGACTTTTCATTAAAGGGTAGTATACTTCCGTAAGGGGTCGCTATAGTCTCAATTCTAGGCTACCATGAAATGGTCTTGGCCTAACCAAGTCAATCTACCATGAAGGCATTCTAACAACGCTAGTTCAACTTATTCATAGGAGAGTGTAGATCCTCAATCCTAGGCTACCATGCCTATGATAATGCAAGCGACCATGAAAAACATCCTACCAATACTAGTCCAAACTAACCTTAGGAGAGCTTAATTCCTCAATCCCAAGATACCATGATATCTACCATCCCAAGTTACATACTTCAACTATACATGAAGGAATCATAAGACTCAACTTCAACCTATTTTATTCTAACAAGAATGATTCATTTTAGGGGATTAACATTTCACATTCTATATATATGCATTCATATAGTCCTAAGTAGGTCATGTGGGTAAGTGCCTTCCACCATAACTCTATCTGTATTGTATATCAACTCGATACAAGTTCATTCATTATATTAGACTTACTCTTTAAGACCTAGTGATCAACATTATGACTTCAATTCCTACTTTCAAGCTTTACTCCACAATCAAATACTAGACTAGATCACAAGACACATTAGTCACAAGCCTTAGTCATAGGCAATTCTAAGCATAATTCATCAAAAGTCCTAATTCCAATCATTTCAATTCATACTCTAACATATATGCATGATTCTAGTTCAATTCATGCTTTCACATTCCCATTCTTGGATAAGTTCTATACATGATAACAACTCAAGATAATCTAGCAAGAATTATCAATTTCTCATCCAAAAGAATAAACCCACGTACTTTGAAAATTAGGGTTAACCAAGGAATTCACATAAAAACTTCATAATATCATGAATAAACATCAAATTAACCATAAATAAGTATTATTCAACCTTTTGGAATCATACCTAACTATACCCACACATTGGAAGCAACCCTAGCTTAGATTGGGGTTCTTCTTCACAAATTAGGGGAAATCTTAGGGACCCTCTGGGTGCAAGAACCCATAGATTAATAGCTAAACATACCTTAATAAATGCCACTGCACAATCCTTAAGCAATTGAGCCTTTTTCTTAACCTTAGCTTCAACCTCAAGCTCTTCTTCAATGGAGGTTTTTCATAGAGAAAGAAATATTTGAGAGAGGAGTGATTTGGGGTTTTGAATTGGGTCTTATGTAAAGTACTTAATCATGCGGGCTAATCAAGCTATAGGGAAAATAAAAGTCATCCATGAGAGGTGGAAAACAACTTTGAGTTGCTGAAATCCTACACCGATGTTAGGAGAAGGGAGTTAGAGTTCGAAGTACATAATTGGGTTTAATTGAAAGTTTCACCCATGAAGGGTGTTATGAGATTTGGTAAGAAGAGAAATCTTAGTCCCCGGTATAATTGTCCTTATAGGATATCCAAAAAGGATTGGTAATGTAACTTTTGAGTTGGAGTTACCACACGAGTTAGCAGCGGTTCATCTGGTATTTCATGTTTCTATTGAAGAAGTGCATGGGGGATCCTTCACTTATCGACCATTACTCATAGTTCAAGATTGTTAGTCATATTTTCAAATATCATAGGAAAGATCTTGGAATAATCTTTCCGCCGTCGCCGAGTTTGCGTGATTTCGAGTTCGTATGAGTGAGGTATGCCATTTGGAAGTTGGGGTTTTAAATAAGGAAATGTCCAATCCGGATTTTTAAAGGGTGTTTTGGTCCTACCCATACCCTATTATTTTGATTCGTTTTTACTAAATTATCTAAGGTCAAAACTGAACTAGCTCAGTTTAGACAATTGGAAGTTTACGCTAGGATTTTCAGAGAAAGAACGCAAGAGGAGAAAAGAGGAGAAATAACAAAGTTTGTCAATTTGAAGGTTTAGTTTGTAAATTTTAACAAAGTTTAATCACTAAATAGGTATGTGAGTCTTTCATAGCGTCGGGTTCGTTCACCCATGCGCCAATCATATTTATGTCAACGAAGCTCGTTCTAGAAAGTTGAAAGTTGATGAATCTTGAATAGTGTTTTTGAAATTGGCATTTGTTCTTGAGTTAGGTGGATATTGACG
This sequence comes from Solanum sitiens, assembly GCA_016801875.1. NCBI lineage: Eukaryota > Viridiplantae > Streptophyta > Magnoliopsida > Solanales > Solanaceae > Solanum > Solanum sitiens. Next base: position 948,743 of record JABWTJ010000322.1, on the reverse strand, counting down.
AGTTCCTTGAGGTTATAATGTTGTCTCCTTGAGTTATTTGAGTTATATTGTTGTGTATACATACTGGTAGATGAATCTAAAGGGAATTTGAGAAAAAGAACCCAGTTTAAGTGAATTGGGGTTAAAAACGAAGAAGGAACTAGTCGGGCAAATCTGGGTACAAGGTCCGCATCGCGAACCTGTTCCTCAGGATTGAAAAAGTTCTTTTTGCGTCGCGGAGCGGTCACAGACCGTTCTGCCTCAAAAGTTATTTTTGCGACCAAATAATTAAATATATCTCAGTGTCGCGGACTTGCTTCAAGACAATGATTTCTTAATATTTTCTCATGTTTAACTATTTAAAAACACTCCTAAACATCATGAGATCTTCCCTATCACGAATAAAAATTCTTGAATCCATGATTCAATTCAAGGAAAGTTAAGATTCAATTCAAGAGAAGTTAAGAGTCAAGTCAACAGAAGCTCATAAAGTTTTTCAAAAGTCTTTTATAACCATTTTAACTTTGTTTTAAGACTTGATTTTTGAGTTGAGTAAAGAGTAAAGAGCAATGTTTGAAGCTCATGTCTCCAAAAGAGTATATGGGACTATGCATTCCCAGAGTTTTAAAATGTTTTCACATTTGAACAAGAAAGGAAGCTGAGATTTCTAAAAGAGCCTTTGAGTTATAGTTTTCAGTTAAAGAGTAAATGTTTTCACATTTGAGCAGCAAAGGAAATTGAGATTTCCAAGAGAGCTTTTAAGCTATGTTTTGAATAATTATCTCAAACCAAAAAAAGAAGTTATATTTTTAATCATATGAGCTATTATAATTTGTGAGTAGTATTGAACACCGATATGAGGGAGAGTTTAGATAACTCACAACCCCCATAAATCTTGTAGCCATAATGGGTAGTTAACGGCCATACTTTTAAGATGAATCCTTAAGTGTGATTTTTAGCATAGACTAGTGGGTCCACTTAGTTAAGACGTCCTATATGACGAGAAAGTATATGACACTTCTGGTAGCGTGGGTAAGACGATATATCATCACTTAGGCTCAGTGTGGTGGTTGTCAGTTTGAGAAACTCCTACAACAGTATTTTGTATTTTTATATACATCAGAGATATTTATATTTTCATATACAAACGGAGTTTATATTGTGTTTTTGCATATATACAGAGTTATTATTGTATTTCTAAATACATAGAGTTGAAAATCATGTTTTAAGGCCTTTCTTTATACTGCATTTATTTGCACTGCTTTATATTGAAATAAGTTCAATTAAGTTAACTTGATTTGATCCAGGTAAGTTCTTCAATTCCTTTCAAGCTTATGTTATGTTTAGCATTCCAACTCACATACTCGTACATTCAATATACTGATGTCATTTGACCTACATCATTTTATGATGCTAAAACAGGTAACCTAGATCATCAACCAGCTCCTCGTTGATCCAGTTGAGCACTCAAATTCAGTTGGTGAGCATCCTTGCATTCCGGAGGACTTCTTTTATTTTGATTTCCACATTTCATTGTTTGGATGATCGGGGGACTTGTCCTGACCTCCCTCTTTATTTTAGAGGCTTCATAGACAGTTATACAGTAATTAGTCAGTTGTCTTTACATTATTATTTCATATGGTAAGACTTGAGTTGCCATTTTGGCCAAGTTGAATGTTGACCTTCTCGAGTGCCAGCCACTTCCGGGGTGTAGGCTTGGGGCTTGACCTTTTTATAGTTGAGCTTTTATTTGGTCTCATCTTAGAAGCATAACTACATTCTTAGTATTGATATTTAATAGCTTTGAAGTATATCTGCTTTCTTCTCTCGAGTACGTTACCTAATATTTTATGTCTCACATCCTGATTTTAACAAAAACAAAATATTTACTTGAATAATTTTACCGAGGTGTGTCACCACATCCTTGAATTTGTAATGACCCTCTTAGTCATTTTATGAATTTTAATTATTATTTTTATATTATCCCTTTTTAGTACCTTTACCCTCTTAGTCATTTTACTGAATTTTAATCATTATTTTTATATTAGCCATTTTAAGTACCGTTTATAAAAAAATTATGACTTATAAGAAAGAGTAATATGATTTTCAAATTTAATAAAAAATTATTTTATTGCTAATAATAATAGAAAAGGAAAATAGATAATTAAATAATAAAAGAGAAATAAAAGGCCAAATGTTGCTGGTTGTTGTGAACAACAACAATTCACGTAGCCAAGAAAAGAATAACGAGAATAGGGAAAAACCCTATGCGGCGTTAATGAGAGGAACAAATTGCTTCAGGTAATATATATTAACAATTTCTTATTATATATATATATATATATATATATATGTTTGCACCGTATTAAATTTTATTCATTGGTGGAGAAGAAAGTAATTGCAAATTGAATTGCACTAAGCCAATTGTGCTATTGATTTTTTGGATTTTGGGAGAAAATGATTTGAATGTGAGATAATTGGCAGTGATAAATATATCTTTCAATAAATGTGTAAACATAATTATTATTAGTACTTAATATTGGCTTTTGAAGAGGACAAACGGTAAAAGTGGGTTTGGGATAAGAAAATTGGAAATTTGTATATTTGTATAAAGTAATGTTGGAATTGAGAAAAAGGGTCTTGCTGGACAATCATATTGTAATGATTGATGATATAATTGGTTTATGATGACAGAGATTAGTAAATAGGAAGAAAGGGCATATCAAATTGAGGTTCTAAAACAATGGAGTTCTCGTGATTTTGGATGTAATTGGACTTTGTTGTTTCTTTCAATTTTGTTATTGTTATCATATTATGATTCAATTTTTGATATACTGGTATATATAGTTAAATAGTGGATGTATTGTGTCATATGAAGATAATTAAATTTATGGTATTGGAAAATATTGAAACTAACCCTAGGCTTGAAATTTTCAAAAAAAAAAACATGAGAGTTGACATGTTAGCAAGAAAAGGAGATTAATTACAAATTTGGGGGAGTTTTGGACCTAAGATAGACATATAGTGGTATGAGTGTTGTAAATTTTGAAACCTTATTGTGATTACTTATTTGAATAGATTGCATTTATTTGGAAGTCCAATTAAAGAGGAAGACTCAAGTTCCGGAGTGATTGTCCGACTATTTAAGGCAAGTGGATTTCTAAACCCTTGTTAAGTGTCTGGAATTCGTGTATTTCCTTGTAATATGTGTTTGTGAGTAATGGAAATTGGTGATGAGTTGACTTATCCATGTGGCATAATTCTAAAAGGATAATATAAAGGCAATGTGATTAATTGTTTGTGTGTGATGTGTTGATAATGGAGAATATTTTGAAAGGCTTGTTGAGTCATTGTTGTGAATTGTGCAATGTTATCAAAATGGTCATCTCCTCATTATTTTTTTGAACATATCAATTGTATTGTTCGGAGACATGGATGTGACAAGTGTTATGTGCATTGAGAAAGAATAAGAAATTAAAGAGGATGTACCATTTCGAGGGGCGTATCGCACACCACTATGGTTACTATTATCGAGGGTTGTATCGCATGCCACGATGGTAACTATTATCGAGGGTTGTATCACACGCCGCGATGGATGCATGGAAAGATATGTCCCCAACGGGTCCCGGACTGAGAGACAACGGGTGTGTATCACTACGTCATCCATGCATCATTATACTTGACATTGTATTCCATTGCATTGCACATACTTATCGTTAGTGAACTTGATATTGTGTTTTGCTGATCTTGTGAATGCCTTTCTGTGTAACTTGTGATTGATTAATACTGACCTTGTTGCTGAGGATATGTAATTTTTTAAAGTGTTGTTGTTGAGGATATGTAATTTCCAAAGTTTTATTGTTGGGAATATGTAATTTGTCTGAGTGTTGTTGTTGAACTATGTGGTATGTAAACTGTGAGCTATTAGGTGTGACTAATTTTTATGCAGGTTGTAGTTGTGGAGGTTCGGTTGGGTGGTAGGAGTACACGTATTTCATCTCCTTAGCTTGTGTTTAGAGGTTTACTTGTTGAGTACCGTGTGCTTTGGTACTCATCCCTTGTTTTTACAATTCTTTTGTTGGTTACTAGCCTGGACCTTTGTGATATATTCTCTTCTTTTTTAGGCTACTTAGAGAGTTTTAAGGTAGTTGTTTGTAATTTCAGCAGACCTTCTTACTCATGTTTATGATTTTGTTCTACTCTAGAAACAATGTCATATGAGACTTGTATTTTTCTTTTGATTCAATTGTAACACTTTAGAAGCTTGTACACATGACAACCAGATTTTGGGGGTACTTTTAAGTTGAATATAAATTTCCGCATTTTTATTGTAATGGTTGAGTTTTAGGCCGACTATTCTTGGTGGTATTAGATGAGTGCCATCATGCCAATTTTTTGGTTGTGTCAAAATAGTATCAAAGCGCCAGGTTCATAGGTTTCACATGTATACAAGCGAGTCTAATTAGAGTCTCGAGGATCGGGACAGGAATGTTTGTACTTATCTTTGAGAGTCTATAGTGACTTGTAGGAAAAGTCTTAACTTCTTGGATCTCTATCATGCGTACTTGGTCCCGTTTTGATTCTTATTGCTTCATTTCATTCTTTCTCACTTATGTGATGACTCATGTGTAGTTCCTCATGCGAGTATTTGGTGTGTTGTATATGTCTTGGATGTTAGATTTGTTACAAATATGGAAATGATAGACTTCTGAGAAGGATGTATTGTTAGATTTGGAATGTTTAATGATTCGAATAGATTGATTTAGGTGATGACTTGACGAAACACTTTGAGGATATATAAATGATTAGGTTGAGCAACGATTTAAGGGACTTCATCAGCATCTTATGTCATTTTTTTCGGCTAGTCATATAGTAGTAAAATCAGTACTTGTGTGGTATAGACAATATCTGGAGTGGTTTGACAATTGAAAGTGGAATGATTAAAAGAATGGCTAGATAATAAATATTGTAACCTTGGAAGATATAGTTAGTAAAGTTGTCACAAAATGAATGGGTTTCATCTTAGAGAACTATGAGAATAATAATGCACCAATTAAGGTTAGAATTTCTATTACTATAGTATCGATCCTTACTTGGTTGGAGTTATGGAGTGTGTTACTTTTGATATTGACCTGACCTACGAAAGAATATATATAGCTTGGGCTAGATATGAAACTAATTGATAATATTTTATAGCTATTTGATGGGTAGAAATGTGTGACCTATTGGGATATGATCTTCTCGATATGTATGATGTGTTCTAGTTGTGGATATAACAGACTTTCATGATGTTGTACTAGTGGTATATAAAAACGGATATGTTGATTGTTAAGTGTGAATACTAACTACATAAGGAGTTATCATTTGTATCCCATGCTCATATAATAAGGTTCTATGTCACATTCATATTTGAGAAACCAACTAGCTTGTTACTAAAAACGAATGAGTTAGGCATTATATTGTAAGGAAAATTTTAGTGATGAATCATTAGTATGTTTTTAGGCTATGAAGTGTATGTCGAGTACTGTAAATGAGGATTGTAAATGAGTGGTGATCTCATCGTAAGCTCCATGGAAGTGGATTGATATTAGAACAAGCTTATAGGTAAAAAAAAGTCTCAACGAGTATTCTTGTATGAAGGTAATTGGGAATTTCAGTAAGAAAGTGCATATAAAATTAAGTTAGTCATTTTAATTTGATGATATAGCTGAGTTTGAGGTGTAATCGATGACAAAGTTGATGTCGTAGTGATGGAGAGGGCTAACTGAGCATGATATTATTAAGAGTTCGTGATGAATTTTTATTGGAATGCAACTATATGATAACTTTTGTCAGTTAAAAGACTTTTGTATGGTAAGTCTTATGAGGAGTTGGGATGTCGCTTGAATGTAATTGAAAGGAGCTAAAGTCATAGTGGAAAACAAATAGTGGGATGTAGTTTAGCTTTCAGAAAGAGGAGAGAGCAAGGATATTTACTTTGATTGCAAGAGCTAAGGAGGTATCTTTAGAGGGGTTGAGAATTGGGTTGAGAGACACATGGTCCATTTTACGCTGGTCATGGTAATAGTATCACGGGTTCATTAGATTGGTGTAAAAACTATTGGATAAGATTTGAGAAAGAAGATTACATAGTTTGGCTCGAGTAAGATGATATTTTTTTGTGGTTTTGAGTTTGGTAATAAGTACAGTTGAACTTTTTGCAAAATATGATAAGATCGATGGAGACATGAATTCAAAAAAATCTTTAAAGTATGAGCTAATGTTGATAGATAAAAGAATTAGGTTGCACAGTTGGATTAAAAATTTAAGTTTTTCATTGTGAGTTTTAGGTTTATGGTAGTGTGTTTTGTCAAGATATGGATTGGTAATGTAAGAAATGATCGATCACATTAAGTATGAAGCATTTGGAAGGACTTAAAAATAATTTGAGTGGTAAATTTGATTACTTTTAATTGTTATACCTACGGGGGATTGCAGTTATTACTTTGGGTTTGAGGATTAACAATATTAAGGGTTGTTGGTCAAAGGATAATATTGGTAAGCAAGTTGGCAAAAATAAAAAGAGTTTGGTGTATTGAAGAGTTCAAGAAATTTAGAATTTTGCGTCATGAGAAGAATTTAAGAAAATGAAGGAATAAAACCTTTCGTATACACTATTGGTTCAGAATTGAAGGTTATATGAATTCTTACCTTTGAGTTCAGATGTGACTATGAGGTGTGAAATGGTTTGACACTGACTTACTAGGGATTTTTCATCGACTTTTATAAAGATTGAGTTTTTATTAAGGTGACAAAAAATGATTTGTGAAAGATTCTATGTGGTTATGTTGAGCAAGATTTTTCAAATTATGATAGGTAACTTAGGGATGTTCAATGTTATGGACCTACAATTCTACATTGTTAATGAGAATTTCAAGGAGATTGAAACTACTCTATTGATGGGACTACCAGACCGTTATGATGTGTTACATAGCCATTTGTTGGTGAGTAGAGGTTATTAGCTTATAATATATAAAATTATTGAAGTAATTAAGGATTTGTTTGAGTTTTGGCATGATTTATGCGACAGTTTAAAATAGAAGTTGAAATATGGTATGTTAGGTGTGATTAATTATTGTACCTTGATGGGAAAGTAATTTTAGTTTTGAAATTAGTGCTATCAGTCTTTGGTGGGACTCATATCTGTCATAGTCTATGAAGCTTAAATGAAAAGCAAGGGAGCAATAATTCGAATTTATGTTTTTGAAGGAATTAATGTGTTTTCTAGTAAGAAGATTTTGATATATACTAGTGATGATTTGAGAGTAATTAGGTAAATAGCCAAAGTGGTTATGATGTTTTATAATAATGAGAGTGTGAGCTTTAGTGGAATAATATGAAGAATATATGGGGTATGATAAATTGATTATGGGTACGATCGAATGGAGACCGGATCAGTTGATTATGGGTAGCTAAAGATCGAAGAGATGGAGTCAACTAACGAAATTTTTTATATGGGCGCTATGGAGAGAGTATATTGTGTTATTCGCTTTTGGTTCTGTACATTTTTATGTGACCCACATACTTCGTTTCGGACATGATTTGAAGTATAATTCAATGTATTGCTCACTCGTGTTTCTATATCTATGGGTGGGTCCCTATTGGTGGATCGGGGGTATCGATCCCACAATGTCCCCTTTGTAGGATATGATGCTTAGAAATACGTGGTCATATATGACATATTTGGTGTTATCTTAAAGTAGTTGAAGTATTCGAGTGGTTCTACATGCACAACTTTCCTTATGAAAAATTATTGAAGAGATATCATGAATATTTACAATTGTCCGACAGACTTAAGATTTATCTCATCATCAGTATCACTTTCCGGGTATGTGTGATTAAATATGGGAACAATTGGGTCTAGTTGTACCGTTCTTACGAGCTGATCTACAATCACAACTATTGATCTAGCATCTTGATAGTGTTGTCAGAGATTTTGTATACTTGGATGTATTGATTACTGGGTGGTTACTTGATAATTTCCTTCTTTGGGTTAGGTAAGTTTGATCCTCTTTTGATGACTATCGTTGTGTAAATATCAATTTTTATAACTTAAGTTTGAGGAAATATTATATTGTGAGAAAAGAATCTTGATAAGGTATGTGATAATTTGTGCATTATGAGTTTCTGGTTGTTGATTCAGGCTCACTTCTGATTGTAGTCAGTATTGATTCAGAAGGTTATCTTGGTTATGTGAGAAAGGATTCGTCATGATGGTTGTGTTAAGGTCCAATGTATTTGAGTTTAGATTGAGTTCATGAGTTCGTTTTTGGCTTGATAACCACTCTTAATTTTTAGATCTTCAATTGTTTGATTTGAAGGTTCAATTATTAGTAGTTGATCTTGATGGAATAGCTTTAAAGAAGAGCTCACTAGGAGAGATGAACACCGAGACTAGAAGATCATTTCTCAGGCTCTTGGTAACGTCGGTTGTTCATTCTTCTCCGTCTTTATATTTGAGGACAAACATAAATTTTAGTGGTGGATAATGTAATGAAACTCTTAGTCATTTTATTAATTTTAATCACTATTTTATACTAGCCCTTTTTAGTACCTTTTATAAAAATAATTTATGACTTATAAGAATGAGTAATATGATTTTCAGATTTAATAAAAGATTATTTTGTTGCTAATAATAATAGAAAAGGAAAATAGATAAATAAATAATAAAAGAGAAATAAAAGGGAAAATGTTGCTGGCTGTTTTGAACAACAACAGTTCACGCAGTTGAGAAAAGCATAACGAGAATAGGGAAAAACACTATGCGGCATTAATGAGAGGAAAAAATTGCTTCAGGTAATAACTATTCAAAATTTCTTAATTAGTATTCTCTCTTTTATATATATATATATATAGGAATATGTTTTCACCGTATGACATTTTAGTCGTTGGTGGAGAAGAAAGTAATTTGTAAATTGAATTGCAGTATGCCTATTGTGGTATTGATTTTTGGACTTAGGGAGAAAATGATTTGAATTGGCCAGTTATAAGTATATTTTAATAAATGTGTAATAATAATTATTAGTAGTACTTAATATTGGCTTTTGAAAAGGACAAACGGTAAAAGTTGGTTTGGGATAGGAAAATTGGAAATTTGTATATTTGTATAAAGTAATGTTGGAATTGAGAAAGAGGGTCTTGCTAGGCAATCATGTTGTCATGATTGATACTATAATTGGGTTATGATGATTGAGATTAGTAAATAGGAAGAAACGGCATACCAAATTGAGGTTCTAAAACAGTGGAGTTTTCGTGATTTTGCATGTAACTGGACTTCGTTATTTCTTTCAATTTTTTTATTATTATCATATTATGATTCAAGTTTTGATATATTGATATATATAGTTAAATAGTGGATGTATTGTGTCATATGAAGATCATTAAATTTATGGTATTGCAAAATATTGAAACTAAACCCTAGACTTGAAATTTTGAAAAAACCCCATAAGAATTGACATGTTAGCAAGAAAAGGACATTAATTACAAATTTGGGGGAATTTTTGGATCTAAGCTAGACATATAGTTGTATGAGTTTTGTAAATTTTGAAACCTTATTGTGATTACCTATTTGAATAGATTGCATTTATTTGGAAGTCCAATGAAAGAGGAAGACTCAAGTTCCGGAGTGATTGTTCAACTATTTAAGACAAGTGGATTTCTAAACCCTTGTTAAGTGTCTGGAATTCGTGTATTTCCTTGTAATATGTGTTTGTGAGTAATGGAAATTGGTGATGAGTTGACTTATCCATGTTGAATAATTCTAAAAGGATAATAAAAAGGCAATGTGATTAATTGTTTGTGTGAGATGTATTGATAATGGAGAATGGTTTGAAAGGATTGTTGAGTCATTGTTGATGTTGTTGTCAATTGTGCAATGTTATGAAAATGGTCATCCACTCATTATTTTTTTGAACATATCAAATGCGTTGTTCGGAGCCATGGCTATGATAAGTGTTATGTGCATTGAGAAAGAATAAGAAATTAAAGAGGATGTACCATTTCGAGGGACGTATCGCACGCCATGATGGTTACTATTATCGAGGATCGTACGCACACCACGATGGTTACTATTATCAAGGGTCGTATCGCACGCCATGATGGTTGCATGGACAGATATGTCCTCTATGTGTCCTGGACTGAGAGACAGTGGGTGTGTATCACTAGGTCAAACATGCATCATTATAATTGACATTACATTCCATTGCTTCACACATACTTATCATTTGTGAACTTGATATTGTCTTTTGATGATCTTGTGAATGCCTTTCTTTGGAACTTGTGATTGATGAATACTGAGCTTGTTGTAAAGGATATGTAATTTTTGTAAAGTGTTGTTGAGGATATGTGATTTGTCAAAGAGTAATTGTTGTTGAACTATGTGCTATGTAAACTGTGAGATGTTAGGTTGGACTGATTTTTATACAGGTTGTAGTTGTGGAGGTTCGGTTGAGGTGGTAGGAGTATCCGTATTTCATCCCCTTAACTTCTGTTTAGAGGTTTACTTCCTGAGTATCGTGTTGTTTGATACTCACCCCTTGCTTCTACAATTTTTTTTTGTAGGTTACTAGCCCAGACCTTTGTGATATATTCTCTTCTTTTCCGAGGCTACTTGGAGATTTGTGAGGTAGTTGTTTTTCATCTCAACAGAACCTTCTTACTTCTGTTTATGATCTTGTTGTACTCTAGAAACAATGTCATATGAGACTTGTAGTTTTATTTTGATTCAATTGTAATACTTTAGAGCCTTGTACACATGACAATCAGATTTTTGGGGTACTTTTAAGTTGAATATAAATTCCGCATTTTTATTGTGATGGTTAAGTTGTAGGCTGACTTGTCTTGGTGGGGTAAGACGAGTGCCATCACATCCATTTTTTGGTCATGAAATATATATATATATATATATATATTATTACACTTCATTTAATTAACCATCCGATCAAATGATCGGACGACCGAGATCAAGCCAATGAGTTTTCCTAAACACAAAATAGACTACTACCTACATTCCTTTTCCTAGATTTCACACGCCCACGCCGCTTCCTCTTTCCCAAACGACTCCTCCAGCTCCTTTCCCATCGCTTCCCATCATGCCCACCACCTTCTCCCTCAGACTACTCGCTAGCTAGCTTTCTCCATAGACGCCATAACGTCCTCTCCCATCACCGCCCCGACATGATCCCCCATCTCCCTGTCAGAAAAATGACTTTGCGTCGCCGAAAAGACGATCCATCAGTCACTCAAAACTCTCAAATCGACCTGAAAGGTCGATTCTTGAGGGATTTTTCTTCCTCTTCATTATTACTTTTCCGTTTCCTATAAGATTTGCGTTTCCAAGAATTCAAACGTTGTATTCTTGGAGCCCCAAATTGACTATAAAATGAGGACTTCGGTTCTCATTCAAAGATAATCCATCAACCCAGAGAAAAAGCAAGAAAACAAGTAAGATCATCCAGCAAGGGTCCGAAAAATCACCCAGCAACGGAGAGAGCGCAACAGATTTTAAGGTTATCTTTTGTTCTTTGTTTTTGTTTATTTTTTTCCTTTTTTCGAGTTGAAGAGGCAGTTTGAAGTGGAAGTACCTTGACAACAATCTCTAGTTTTCTGCCCTATACAAGGTCAATAGTCGTCATTATCTTTTTATATATTTTTATTTTTGGATTCTGAAACTTTGTGGCAGTTTGAATATTCTCACTTCATATAATCTTGTATTTCTATATGTATCCTAGAATTTGCCTCATGTAGATTTGATTAAAAACATCCTGTAAGTAGTTTGTATAAAGTTATGACGTTCGTATCTTGTTAGAGTTGTGAATTTGAGAATGACTAATGGTCTGTTTTCACTTCATTAACGATCAGTACACAAAAGAGTTAACATGAAACTATTCCCTTTTGTGAAGACTATATGATGAGTTAAAATAAAATCAAACAGACTTGGATTTAGCTTTTCTAAAGTCAAGTGTTAATATCGTAATAAAATTTATCTTTACGTGATACTTATAGGAAATTTAGTACGTCTTTATGTTTGTAAAGTACCGTTCCCGAGTCTGTTCCTAGCTAAGAATAAAGTGGGCATGAAAACTTACTTTTCTTGTTTAAATTTGAATGTGTCTGAATCAGTATAATGTTGGGTTGAGGAATATAATCTTTTGTTTTGCAGTCATCTCAACTTACTGTTCTAGCTTATGTATGACTTAAAGTATCGTTTATGGACTTCTCCAATTCGTGGTTGTTTTTACTTAATTTTAGTATAGGCATAGTTATTATGTTCTAAAGTCTGTAATGATATCGGAGGAAGTATTGGGTTTGTATTTGTGCCTATCGTTTATTTTATGTGTGATTGAATGGTAAGTGGCATTTGAATTTCCACTTCTTCAGGCATTTTTGTGGGTTTTATTAATTTCCGCAAGTAATTAGTAACTCTCGTATTTCTGAAATTTTCTACTTGATATCACAAGAAATGGTTCAAGACTATGTTGTGAGCTTTAAAAAAAGAAGTTATTATCTAAAGGGGCTGTAGAAATTAATTCAAAACTTAAAAGGAAAGGAAAAGGGGATAACTTAATAGAATCTCAAAAAGGTGCTCTTGATTTTTTTTTTTGGAAAACAATGTTAAAATTAAATAAAAAAAGATAGGGGAATGCTCTTTAGAAGAACAAGTCATGAACTTTGTTGAAGTTGTAACATCTCGCAAATAACTATTAGGAGTTAATAATTGGAAATTGTCGTTTTGGAAAGAATGAAAATCTAAAAGTTTTGTTAAGTTAAAATAAGTTGAGTTTGGTCGACTTCAAACGGCCATAACTCCTATCTTAGGATGAGTTAGGTGTACTTCCAGGCATTATTATAAATATTTTTGAGAACTCTTTCCAACGTCGTCAATTTTGCGCGATTTCGAGTTCGTATGAGTGAGATATGCCCTTTGAAAGTTGGACTGTTCAAATAAGAAATGTCCAATTTGGATTTTTAAAGGGTGTTTTGGTCTTTTCCATACCCTATTATTGTAATTTGTTTTTGGTGAATTACCCAAGAGGAGAAAAGAGGAGAAAGAGAAAAGTTCATCGTTCTTGAAGGTGTGGCTTGTGGATTTCGACAAGGGTTGATCCATAAAGAGGTATGTGAGTCTTTCATAGTGTTTGGTTCGTTCACCCACGTGCCAAGTATGTTTATTTCAGAGAAGTTCATCCTAGAAAAGTTGAAAGTTGATGAATCTTGAATGGTATTCTTGAATTTGTTTTCCTATCTTGAAATGGGCTGAATTGAGAATTTTTTGAGATATTTGAGTCAAATTATAGAGCCGTTTTGAGTTAGGTACTTAGATACATATGCTAGGTATTTGAATCTAAAGAGGGATTAAGAAGAAGAATCAAAATTAGGTGAATGGGGGCTGTAAAACGAAGAAGGAAAAAATCGAGCTTATTTTTGGCACGCAAGTCCGCGTCCGGACTTGCTCCCCATGTGTATAGAAATTTCCTCCATGTTGCGATTAGGAAGCAAACTCCTCTATTTTGAAATTACATTTTGGGATCAATTATTTAGAAACATCTCCGTGTCGTGACTTGTTCCAAGACGGTGATTTTTTGATCATTTCTCTTTTTTAGCTACCTAAAATCATTCCTAAACATCATGAGATCTTTCCTATCACAAATCACAATCCTTGAATCCATAATTCACTTAAAGGAAAGTTAAGAGTCAAGTCAAGAATATTTAAGAGTATATTCAAGAGAAGTCAAGATTCAAGTTAAGAGAAGTTCATAAAGTTTTCCAGAAGTCTTTTTACAAACGTTTTAACGTTATTTTAAGACTGGAGTTTTGAGTTGCGTAATGAGTAAAGTTTGAAGTGCATTTCTTCAAAAGAGTACATTAGGACTATGTATTTTCAAATAGTAAATGATTTCACATTTAAAAAAGAAAGGAAACTGAGATTTCAAAAAGAGCCTTTGTGCTAGTTTTTCATTATAGAGGAAATTTTGATTTCCAAAAGAGCGTGTAAGCTAGTTTTTCAGTAAAAAGGAAACTGAGATTTCCAAGAGAGATTCAAGCTAAGTTTTGAGCAATTATCTCAAATCAAATAAAGATTTTTGTTTTTACAAACAAATGAGCTAAAGTATATCTTGGGAGTAGTATTGAGCATCGATTAGAGACGAGTTTGAGTTGAGATAATTCAACGTCTCCATAAACCATGTAGCCATCATGGGTAGTAAAGGATCATACTTTTTAGATGACTCCTTAAGATTCTTTTAGCATAAGCTAGTGGATCCACTAAGTTAAGTAGTTCTATGTGACAACAAAGTATAGGACAATTCTTCTAACGTGGGCAAGACGTATCACCACTTAATCTCATAGTGGTGGTTGTCGATTAGAGAAACTCACACAGAAACTATATTACTTTGATATATGAGTATATTTGAGTTTTTATTGCATTTTCTTTAACGAAATAAGTTGCTTTTACTATTTTATAAATCTTTTCATATATTGCATGTGTTTCATTGGTTTGATATTAGTTAGCTTATTAATGAGTTAAGCCAAGGTAAGTGTTTCATTCAGAATATTTTCAAAACTATGTTATGTTAAGAATTCCAACTCGCATACTCGTACATTCAATGTACTAATGCCAATTGGCCTGCATCATCTTATGATGCAGATGTAGGTAATCAGGATCAACATCCAGCACATCGTTGATCAAGTTAAGCACTTAGAGTCAGTTGGTTAACCTTCTTGCTTTTCGGAGGGCTCTGCTTTCATTTACTTCAATAGTTTTAAGTTTTTAGGAAGATGGGGGGTCTTGTCCCGGCATCCATCTCAGTTATTAATGAATTGATAAGTATGATTAAATGAATGTGAAATATTTACTCACATGAATGAGTCTAGGTTGAAAGGATATCTCAACTATTATGAATCTAGACTAAATTATTAATGAATGATGAGGCTAGAGGTGATTACCCTTAACCTCTATATGAAAGGATAAAAGGTGATTCCCCTACTCCTTAGACATTGTAACACTCCAAAATTCCAAAACCTAATATACAGCCTCACATGAGTGTCTAAGGTTTATAACACTGTTTTAAGGTCAATAATAGTGTATAAAATTCATTTAAGAAGTTTTCGAGTCAATACTTCAAGTAACGTCCACGACGTTCGGAGACTAGCGCAAAAGGTGCTTGTGTGCCTTAGCCTATTTCAAAGGATTTTAAGAGTCGGAAATTGATGGAATTTGGTGAAAATGTGTCTAACACACATTAGAGTAGGTTTAGGGTCAAAACGTCCGGGTACGACTCCCCAAGGACCACCCTAAGGGTCCTTGAGGAGGACCCTTCCATTTGACAAAAAAGTTGTCATGGACAGTGTCTACCAACGAAGGCAAACGACGGGCGTGGTCCAATCGACGGGGTGTCGATTGCCTCCATTGATGGTCAGTTAAACCACTTTTCGAAATGGTAATTTTGGCAACTCTCTGAACAAAATGACGGTTGCACAGGACGGTGGGGGTCCTGGCCGTCTACTGACATACGACCCGTATGTCGGGGTCCCGTAAGTCAGGTCCAAGTTTCAGTGTGTCATTTTAAGTTCTGTAATTTAATTAATTAGTTGTTTAGTTATTTAATTAAGGGTTAGGGTAGGTCTAATTAAGTTAGTTAAGGACTTATAAAAAGACCTAAACCTAATTAAACTAACCCAACTCCCACAATTCCCAATCATAATTGCTCTTCCTTCTCTCTATTTTCTCTCTCCCAAAAAGAAGAACTCCATTGAATGTCTAGGTGAAGTTCTTAAGGGCAACAAGAAGGGTGTTTTTATACATCAATCTTCAACAATTAACAAGGTATGAGATACTTTCACTTTGAGATTCCTTTTCCCATAGGGTTCTTCCAAAATTGATTTAAAAAAGATGAGTTTCGTGTGGGTTTCTTTCTATTACGAATTTGATCTTCGAAATTGTATTGTCTATGGTTTATTTAGATTATTATGCTTAGAATATTAAGTATTATGATTCAATTATGCTATTTCTTGATGAGTTACTTTGTTTGTGGAATAGATCATGAAATTGACCCCAAGTCCCTAACCCTAGATTATGAACTAGTGTTGAATTGTGCTGTAGTAATTAATTGACTTCATTATTGTGTTAATTACTATTGCGTGATGAAATTACACCCATTGTTGGGTTGAATTTGATGGTTGATGGTAAAACCTTAGATGATATCTTGTGAAGGAGATTGGGTAAGTCTTTGTGATCTCAAACCTTTACTTCAATTATAGTGGCTTGTACTTGGGGATGAAGTTTAATTGAAGTATACCTTGTGATTGAATTAAGTAGATGTTGGTATGATTATGCAATTTAAATGTCTTGATTATGTATGTTGTGAGATTATGTTAAGATGTAATGATATAAGGTTGGTGATGAAGAACCTATGTGCCTTACTATATTATGATGATGTTAAGTGTTAATCTCACATGTGAGGGTTGTAATGAAAGGTGTTCTCATGCAATTCCTATTGATCTAAAGATTATGACTATATAACGAGTAGTATCCTATGACCTAAACTAAGTTATGATTATTAATGAAAGACATTTCAAAAGGGACTCTAGTTTAGCACCGAGTGAACTAGTAGTGAGGAGTGTCTCTCACCACATAGGGAAGGTAGGATCACTATTGTACTCATGAGATTGGAGACTATAATGCATTTTGCATAAAGAGGGTCCCAAACACAACTCCTAGTTCTTGAACTATGTTTCCCCCATAGTAATACTAGCTAGTGGATCCACATAGATGCTATGTTGGTACTACCTTGGCAAGTAGTCCACCTTCTTCCGGTGTAGGTTTCCATGACACCGGATTCCACATTAGCTCATGTAATCTATGTCGGTTAAGGCAAGATGTTCCCAAAAGTAAAATTAAGTAATAAAGGGAATCCTAACTAGGAGGACTTAAGGAGTTTGACTTAGTCTTGATAGGGGAATGTGACTCTACCTATACATTGCACTAGTTGGCCTTGAGGGAAATCCTAGGAAGTGATTCTTATATGTTATGCTCTTATGAATTAAATATTATGCTTATGTTGGTTCTTCATATTAATGGTCTATATTTCTAAATGTGAGAAGGAATACTTATCATGATATGATATGTGAAGGTTGACATTATTCATGATCCTTTGGCTATTTTGCTTGGTTTAGTGAGGTTATGGGGATTCATTTGACTATTGCACTAGTAGACTTGGTGAAGGGTTATGGATAAGGGTTTTTACTTATGTTGCAATGTTATGGAATTATGAATATGTTTTGTGATTATAAAATGATGGTAGAGTTGCATTGGCTATGAATTCTATTATGCTATATATATGTTGACGACTTGCCTTAACTTCATGATGTTGGTCTTGTGTTTAATATGCTATTGGCTTTAGAGATTCATGACTATTGCCTTATATGTGTTTCTTGAACATGGATAAAGCTTTTCAAAGTAACTTGGCATGCTTTTATCAAATGTCCCTTTTTAGCATGATTTCTATGTTTTGTGTGCATGTGTTCTCATACTTAGTACAAGTGATGTGCTAACCCCTTTTCTCATTTTCCCCCCAACATTTCAAGTTCTGGTCGTTGAAGGATTTGTGACCACTTTTGAAGGAAGGATTGGATTATTTATCCAAGTGTGGGTATGTCCTCAAGTTCCGAGGATGATGCCTTTCTCTCACTCTACCTATGTTATATTATTATTGTAACATTCTGGAAAATTACATGTCTAGTGAAGAGCCTAATAGGTCTTTAAGAATGAGTATTGGGGGTACATAGGCATCCCAATGCCCAATATTGAGAAATATTGTGCATAGTATAGAAAATTGGCTAAGGGGTGTTAGCCAATTTCTATATATACCCAAATAAGCAAAATATATTCCAAGCTTGTTTAGAAATTGTACCTGCAAAGAAGACCCTAAGCTAACAAAAATATTCAATAACCATATATAGCAATGCGTTAGGTACTAGGCATCCAAGTGTCAAGCCTAGTACCCTAGTACATAACCATTTAAAATGATCATGTACATTAAGCAGTGCCCAAGGACATAGTGAGGATCCTTGGGACAATAGGTAAATATTCCAAATGAACCTTCCAAATAGTTAGTTGGGAAAGTACACACAACACATGTGCAAATGGCTAAGGGGACCACTCTAACTGAATTCGGTTAGGGCGGTTGGGGGGCAAGCACACGTCCGGGTCAGCACACGTGGGGCCACACTCCCTAATCGGTACCAAGTACTAGCTTACTGACCTAACTAACTAACTAACCTATGACAAACCAAAAATAGTTAAGTAGGGTACCCGACAACCTAAGACTAAACCGGGTGTCACCTAACCGCATAACTAACTTAGGGACAACCTAGTACCTAATCTAGGATGGTCCAAAAGGTTGGTTAAGGTCCTAACAACTTAGGGGTACTTTAGTAATTATCCTAGGCTACTTAATTAATTAATTTAGCAACTTAATCAATCAAAATAATTGGGAAAAACCGAAACCACAAGGAAAGACCCATATTTCGGTTAAGTCAAAGAGTCCTCTAATTCTAGTCAATCTAGGAAGGGCATTTTGGTAATTAGCTACTTAAGCTATTTTAGTTAAGTATATAATCTAAGTTTAACATTCAGTTCTTATAAGTTTTAGACTCAATTAATCACCGTTATCGCCGCAACTAGAGCAAGATAAGCCGCAACCGTAAGAACCCTAGACGTTAGCAAGAACACTTCAAGGTTTTTCGTGCAAAGTTCGTAGTGATCTTCGTACATTTAATTCTACAGAAAGGTATGAGTTTTGTCTCCTGGAATTCTTTCTCCAAGAGGCTTTTCAAACGTTTTTACTTCAAGAATATCGAAACTAGGGTTGTTCCCAACGAATCGCATGTTCACTTCCCTAGTTCTCCCAATTTCCGATTCTTGTAGTATTAGTAGTGTAATTCTCGATGCATTGTTGATTGTATGTGCTAACTGATCATTATGTGTACGTTTTAGTGATTTATATGTTGAATGAAATATACATGTTAGATCCACATACTTAGGGTATTAATTACATGAACGTTGAATGTTATAATGCCTACTTGTGTTCGAGAATATGAGCTTGTTATGAGTTATTCGTTGAATTGTTTTATATGTTAATCCAAGTTTAGAAGTTGACTTGTTTAGCATGTTAGATTACTATATTGTATTCATGAATGATTGAATTGACTTGTGAAAATATCATAGTTTGATTTTGCGCCAACAAATTGGCTAGCACTAATAAATCCAAAAGATGCAAAGTGATCCCAATCTCAATTCAATAAACTCATAACATAGGGTATGCCAATCAATGGGACAAGTCCCAACATACCCTATCCATATGAAGTTGTGAACGTAATATCATCTTATAAGAATAATAACCATCATAAAGAATGATATAAGGTTAGTAAGTGACGTCAACAAGTTAAGGTGAGTAAAGAAATGACTAAAAGCTAAGTTTGTGTTAGAAAGAAGTGAGACGAGTCTCAAGTACACTTAATCGTTATGTCAAGAATACTCACATAAGAGGGTGCTAGAGTCCGTGAGACAAGTCTCACTCACACCATGATGATAAAGTAAAGACTTATGATCATATTCATCAAGTAAAGATAGGGATGACAGTCATCCATAGAGTAAATAAACCTCATAACTAGAAGCAAGTTTCCATAATGTTTGAGTGAACTCTAAAAGATAATAAGATAAAATCTGAGCTTAGGACCGATAGACTAGCAATGAGCTTGTTCCAGCACATGTAAGTCTCATGAGATGATATCACCACCCGGGTGGACCAGGGTCTCCGTACGTCTCCTAGTCTTAGAACTATGTTGCCAACATAGGGGCACCTATCTAGTGGACGCCACCCACTAAAGAATGCTAGCAAGTTAGGTTTCACCTTGGCCGGTGATTCCACCTCTTTTAGGTGTGGGGGAGACACCGGATTTCATGTTTAGATCACATGATCTATGTCGGTTATAGATCAAGAAAAGTATCCGGTTCACTACATCCGTGAACCCCCCTTTCGGTGTGGGTAAGACACAGACACGGTTCACCTTAGCCGGTGAACCCCCCCTTTTCGGTGTGGGGAAGACACATAACTTGGTTCACCTTAATCGGGAATCACCCCTTTTCGGTGTGGGGAAGACACTGGATTTCATGTAGCTCGCATGATCTACTTCCGTTAATGCTAAGAGAATTCTTTAAGAGAGTAAGAAAGAATAAAGTAGCATGTTCAAGGTGAACAATCGAGCAAAGAAGTAGAATCATAAGTTCATAGTGAACTAAGTAAAGTAAGAGCTTAAAGAACATTAATCAACAGTGTTTGATAGAAATAACAAGTTGGGGGTAGACAATAATTGAGCATGGATTATGTACAAAGAACTATATATTATGTAAATAATCAAATAAGGGGCATAGCCAATAAAGATTGGCTTATAATAAATTAATCCACATTCAACTTGAAGATATCTAATTTTAAGTAATGTAGCCACATCATTTTCTTAGTCTTGTGAATTGCTTACTCAATTCATTGTAGGTGTGGGACTACAATGAATCATTGCAATTGTACGTAAAACATAAGATCAAAAAAGATCATTGAAGTACACAACAGAAGATAGAAAAGACTGAAAAATAATCTAAGTATGAGAAAGCAACTCTCGGCCTAATTAGCAAAATTGTAAACGTTTGTTTAAGTTATTCTAAAATTATGTTCATCATTCCAAGGTCTTATGTTCATATAGAAAACGAGTTGTGTGCCTTAATTGCATGAGAAAGTGTCATATATAGATCATAATTCACGATTAAACAAATAAGAAAGAAAGTAACGTAATTTACCGTAATTGACATGATGTTTAGGAAGAACTTTACTTGTTCATGCATAGTCTCTTATGTGTTATGTGCATACACCCATACTTAGTACAAGTGTGTACTAACCCCATATCTATTTACCATTTTTATAGGCGCAGGTTCTCAAGAAGGTTGAAGTTCGACGAAGAGGTTTTGATTAGCGATCTCCAGACTTTGGTAGGTCCTCTTGAGTTCGAGGATGCTACACTTTATTATTATTATTACGATAATTTATTTCATTTGTTTAATTTATTGATAGATAGTTGCTGAGTTTGAGCTATTAGAATATCACTCTTATGCAATACTATATGAAGTCTATGTATACTTCGCTAAGTATTAAAAAGTTCTAAATTTTCCTCAAATTTAACTGTATCATTGTGATGAAAGCTAAGAAGAGGCTTGTCTGTGACCTCTGAGAGGTTAACGATGCCGGTTGCGGTTTGGATTCCAGAATCCGAGTCGTGACAGGTATAGTCTAAAAATGATCATTTCATTCTTGTTGTTTCAAGATATTGTTGTAAGGTCTATGCCTATATTGTTATATTCCATTTAGATGGTTTAATATTTGTGCATCTTATATATATAAGCCATAAAAGTAGAAGACTATGTAATCTTCTTACACGATGGGTCTAAGTAAACTAGCCAAATATATATTATGTGTAAGCGAGAGGTCTAAGTAAACCTCATGAAGTAGATGTAGATGAAAGGTTTTAATTCACACTTTTTAACATATGAATGTAATGATGAATACTAAGAGGCTAGTCTTAGTCCTCTCTGAAGATGACGACGCCGGTTACTTCTAGGAGGTACTTCCCGGATGTGACAGACATGAACATGAGGTGTGTCCCCACGTTCTTCCTATGATGAATGGACATGGCGGTGATTACTCATGCTCTTCATTAAATGATGTGAAGACGAGTACATGCAATCTAAAAGTAAGTAAGGCGAGAGGAATATACCCATTAGACTTTATGAACGAGGCATTGAGGCGAATCCCCATGTCTTTAAAAGTAAGTATTATTGATTATGTTATGAAATTGACTTATGTGGAGTGTTTCTCGATATTGCTTGCATAATGTAAGCTTGAATAAAGGTGGATGTACTATGTTTTTTCTTAGCTTACGTGAGGTTACTTAAGGAAGTACTTCTCTTTCATTATGATGCTTTTTATGCAGTGATTATGCTTATAAGTCTTATGTCTTTTGTTGACTAATGCTTATATTATGTTTTTATTGCTAGCCATCAAATTTAGTACTTGATTGTACTAAGAAATACTCTTGCCTACATTCTTATAAGTTGTACGGTCGGGCTTTTCTGATACACACACTTGTGGTTAGGTTCCTAGAGGATTGTGAAGTGAAGCTTTGGTGAGTCCTTATTGTATTTGAGGATTGGGACGCCCTATCTCTTTTATGTCTTTCCTTTATTTTTGAGACTATTATATGGGCTACATCCCAAGACTTCTATTTCTTATGTATAGATGGTTTACAATGGTCCTATGATGTCACATACAATGTCTAGTAGAGTCTTGTCCATAAGTGTGAAACGCGCTATATTTATGATGAGAGACTATTACATGCTTAGGAAACTTCACTTCTTAACCTCTCTAAGTCGCTCTATGGAGTTTAACTCTATAACTCTTTCTCCTAATATGTGCCCGGTGGTTTTCAAGAATGACTACTAGATGGGATAGTGTTAGAAAGTTGGAGGAAGGCAATGTTGATCAAGAGGTTCCTCCTCAAGCTTCTCCTCATCTTCTGATTGACCCGTAGAAGTAGAATGTGACTAATGTGGAGTTTAAGTTGGCCTTCCATGTGTTGGATCATACCGTGATGACACAAGCGAATAGAGAGGTGGTACACCCCGTGAACCCAAGTATGGGTACGACGGCGACAAGAGTGAGTGATTTCACAAGAATGAACCCTCCCAAATTTTATGGCTCCAAGCTTGAGGAAGACCCTCAAGAGTTTATCGATGAGGTCTATAAGGTACATGCTATGATGTGTATGGGTTTGGTAGTGAAGGAGGAACTAGCCTCTTATGAATTCAAAGAGGTTTCTCAAATTTGGTTTAATTAGTGGAAAGAGGCAAGGTCGCTTGAAGCCGGTCCCATAGAATAGGAACGATTCAAAGGTGCTTTTCTTAATTGATTATTCCCTATAGAGATGAGAGTTGCCAAGTTAATTGAGTTCTTAAACCTTAGTCAAAGAAATATGAGTTTAAGGGAATACACCTTTAGGTTAGTGAAACTATCCAAGTATACTCCTTCAATAATGGCAGATCGTAGGGCCAAGATTACTAAGTTTGTGTTGGAAGTTTCCGACTTGGTTGTCAAGGAGTACCGCACCACTATGCTTGTTCATCATATGAAAATTTCTCACCATATGGTGCATGCCCAACAAATTGAGGAAGAAAAGCTCTCAGAGAGATCTAAGGAGGTAAAACGGGATAGACTGGATGATCCAAACTATTATCATGCTAGGTCCGATGGACGGGGTAATTCTAGATTCTGAAAAAGGTTCTCTGGGAAAAGTTCTACTAGTGCTCCTCCGAGGCTAAGAAATGAGAGGGTGTCTAACCAAAAACCACAAGGAGATGGTAATAGGCCTCCGATGCCTACTTTTGCTAAATGTGGGAAAAATCATGAAAGAAAGTGTATACCAGTCTCTAATGCTTATTTCAGGTGTGGTAAAATGGATCATAAAATAAGGATTGCCCTTTGGTTACTAAGAATTATGTCGACACTCATCGTAAGGATCAACTCTACCCTTCATCCGGTCTGACTGCTTCGGGTGGAAATGCTCCTGAGAAAAACCATTTCTATGCTTACCAAACTAGAGGTGACCAAGAAAGTTTCCCAAACGTTGTGATTGGTCTGTTAAAATTCTTCCATATAGATGTGTATTCCTTATTGCTACTTTTTCATTTGTGAATCATTTTATAGATATGAGGCTTGATGTGCTCCCCAAAGTGTTGTTAGAACCTTTTTGTTTTTCTGCCCCCATTGGTGATTCATTAGTGGATAAAAGAGTCTATAAGAGATTTCATATTTCCTTATCCAATAGAGTCACACTAATAGAATAGGTGGAACTTGATATAATTGATTTTGATGTTATTTTTGGTATGGATTGGTTGAATTTGTGTTATGCCTCTATCGATTGTAGAACTGGGTAATAAATTCCAATTCCTAAATGAGCCTATCTTAGAATGGAATGGGGGAAACTTTATACCTAGAGGTCAATTTGTTTCTTACCTAAAATCAAGGAAAATGATTTGGAAGGTTGTGTTTATCCTATAGTAAAAGATTTTCTGGAATTTTTCCTTGATGATTTACCCGGTGTTCCTTCTGAAAGGGAAATAGACTCTTTGGATTGGCCTTCTACCTGACACCCCATCCTATCTTTATTTGTCCATATAACATGGCTTCGATGGAGCTTAAAGAGTTTAAGGAAAAGTTAAAGAACTTATTGGATAAGGTTTCATTTGACAGAGTATCTCTCCATCAAGTTCTATATTGTTTTTCATTAAGAAGAAATAGGGCTCACTTCAAATATGTATTGATTACCCCCAGTTGAACAAAGTAACCATCAAGAATCAGTATCATTTTTCAAGGATAGTGACTTGTTTAATCAACTCCAAGTGGATGTTATTTCTCCGAAATTGATCTCCGGCCGGGTTATCATCAATTAAGGGTGAAAGTGGAAGACATTCCGAAAATGACCCTTAGAACTCGATATGATCATAAAGAGTTCTTGGTTATGTTGTTTGGTTTTACTAATACCCAAGATGCGTGTATGGATTTGATGAATAAGTTGTTTAGACAATACCTTTATATGTTCGTAATTGTGTTTCCGGTGATATTTTGATCTATTCACATGAGAATGAGAATATTGATCATTTGAGAATTGTATTGTAAATTCTCAAGTACCAACAAATTTATACAAAGTTTAGTAAATGTGAATTTTATTTAAGATTTGTGGCTTTCTTAGGCCCTATTGTTTCAAGCAAGGGTAATGAGGTGGATCTAATTAGGACGACTCCGGTTAGGAGTTCGCCTAAACCTCTATCACGGACATACGTTAGAAGCTTCTTATGTTCGATCGGTTATTATAGAAGGTTAGTTGAGGGGTTTTCCTCCCTTGCGTCTCCTTTGATATTTTTAATAAAAAAAGGCCAAGATTATATGGTATGCTTGTGAGAAAAGTTTCCAAGAGTTGAAAGATAGACTTAGTTCCACTCAAGATTTGACCTTACCGGAAGGTACATATGGCTTTGTGGTATATTGTAATGCCTCTAGAGCGGGAAATAGATGTGTGCTTATGCAAAATGGAAAGGTGATTGCCTATGATTCAAGACAACTAAAAGTTCATGAGAAGAACTATCCTACCCATGACTTTGAATTAGCGCTGGTGGTATTCCTTAAAGATTTGGAGGAATTATTTCTATGGGGTCCATGTGGATATTTTCACCGACCATAAGTGTTTACAATATGTGTTTACCTAAAAAGATCTAAATCTCCGCCAAAGGAGGTGGTTGGAATTATTGAAGGACTATGATATGAGTGTTCTTTATCACCCAGAAAGGTGAATGTAGCAGCGGATCCTCTTAGTAGGTTGTCCATGGGTAGTGTTGCACATGTTAATGACGATAGAAAAGAGTTTGCATGAGATTTGCATGGATTGGCCCGGTTTGGTATTCAATTGGTATATTTCGACAAAGGTGGTGTCATGGTCCATAATGGCTCCGTATCATCTTTTGTAATTGATGTGAAAGCTAAACAATGTATTGATCTGACTTTGGTGGAATTTAAAGAAGTGGTACTCAAGAAGCCCGTTGAGGCTTTCTCCCAAGGGGGAGATGGGGCACTTAGATACCCCGTTGACTATATGTTTCAAATGTTGATGAGCTTAGGTAATAGATTTTGATAGAAGCCCATAGTTTGAGGTATTCCATTTATGCAAGAGCCATCAAGATGTACCGTAATTTATAGAAGTCTATTCGTTGAATGGGGTGAAGAAGGATATCGCGAAACTTTTGGCTAAATATACAAATTGTCAACAAGGTTCAACATTAGAAACCAGGAGTTTTAGCTCAAGATATTGGCATTCCCGCTTGGAAGTGGGAAGATGTCAACATGGAATTTATAGTTGGTATGCCTTGTACCTGGTGCCTACATGACTCTTTTTGGGTCATTGTAGATCGGATAACAAAATCAACGTTATTCCTTCCCGTCAAGGTTTCTTATTCGGTGCAGGATATCAAGTTGTATTTGACAGAAATGGTAAGATTACATGGTGTGCCTTTGTCCATTATCTTCAATAGAGGTACTTAGTTTACTTGTCAGTTTTGGAAATCATTTCAAAAGGGACTTTGCTCTAATGTTAAGCTTAGCACAACTTTTCACCCACAAACGGATTGGCAAGCAGAGCGGACGATCCAAACTGTAAAGGATATGTTGAGAGCATGTGTCATCGATTTCAAGGAAAGTTAGGATGATAACTTGTCGTTGATAGAGTTTGCTTATAATAATAACTATCATGCATTCTAGTATTGGTATGGCCCATTTTGAAGCTATTTATGGTAGAAGGTGTACATCATTTATAGTATGGTATGAAGTGGGTGAAATTGCGTTGTTTGGACCTGAATTAGTTCATGCGGCTATGGAGAAATTCGGGCTCATTAGAGTGAGGTTGAGAACCACCCAAAGCCGACAAAAATCCTATGCCGATGTTAGAAGGATAGACTTTGAGTTTGAGATTAATGATTGGGTCTATTTGAAAATCTCACCATGAATGGTGTAATGAGGTTTGGGAAGAAAGAGAAACTTAGTCCCCATTTTGTAGGCCCGGATCAAATTTTGATACGTTTTGGTAAGTTTGCATATGAGCTTTATTTGACAAATGAGTTGGCATTGATGCATCAGGTTTTCCATGTCTCTATATTGAAAAAGTGTGTCGGAGATCCGACATCCATAATTCCCCAAGAAGGGTAAGAAGTGAAAGAGAACCTTTCTTGTGAAGAAGTTTCAGTGGAAATTCTAGACCAATAAGTTAAGAAAATAAGGAACAAAGAAATTTCTTCCGCGAAAGTGTTATGGAAAAACAGTCTAGTTGAGGGTGCTACTTAGGAGGCCGAAGCTGATATGATTTCTTGGTATCCTCATCTTTTTCCTCCTATCCTAGATTGAGGTAGTGAATTCCTCTTGGTTTGTTTACGCTTGATGTCATGTGTGTTTTATTTATTTCCATGATTTCCTTTAAAATGATTATGGATGTTCATGAATTACTTATCTTGTGAAGGAAATGACTTATGTGAATTATTTTCCTCATGTTGTTGAGTATTGAGTATGAGTTGCTTATAGACTTTATGAGATGAGTTGTAGAACATGTCTTCACTTGGAGTGGATATCCCCTCCTTGAATTTAAGCTTTTATGAGAATGAAATGCATATGAGCTCCATGAGATTGTGTAGAGCATTGTTTTGAGTTGGAGATAATAGTTCCTTCTTGAACATGAGAAATGTTAAGATGTCGCGCATATTGGGTTGTTTGGACCTGAATTAGTTCATGCGGTTATGGAGAAAGTCGGGCTCATTAGAGTGAGGTTGAGAACCACCCAAAGCCGACAAAAATCCTATGCCGATGTTAGAAGGATAGACTTTGAGTTTGAGATTAATGAATGGGTCTATTTGAAAATCTCACCATGAAGGGTGTAATGAGGTTTGGGAAGAAAGAGAAACTTAGTCACCATTTTGTAGGCCCGGATCAAATTTTGATACGTTTTGGTAAGTTCTCATATGAGCATTATTTGAAAAATGGGTTGGCATCGATGCATTAGGTTTTCCATGTCTCTATGTTAAAAAAGTGTGCCGGAGATCCGACATCCATAATTCCCCAAGGAGGGTAAGAAGTGAAAGAGAACCTTTCTTGTAAAGAAGTTTCAGTGGAAATTCTAGACCAATAAGTTAAGAAAATGAGGAACAAAGAAATTTCTTTCGCGGAAGTGTTATGGTGTAACCGTCTAGTTGAGGGTGCTACTTGGCAGGCCGAAGCTGATATAATTTCTTGGTATCCTCATCTTTTTCCTCCTATCCTAGATTGAGGTAGTGAATTCCTCTTGGTTTTTTTATGCTTGATGTCATGTGTATTTTATTTGTTTCCATGATTTCCTTTAAAATTATTATGCATGTTCATGAATTACTTATCTTGTGAAGGAAATGACTTATGTGAATTATTTTCCTCATGTTGTTGAGTATTGAGTATGAGTTGCTTATAGACTTCATGAGATGAGTTGTAGAATATGTCTTCACTTGGAGTGGATATCCCCTCCTTGAATTTAAGCTTTTATGAGAATGAATTGCATATGAGCTCCATGAGATTGTTTAGAGCATTGTTTTGAGTTGGAGATAATAGTTCCTTCTTGAACATGAGAAATCTTAAGATGTCTTGCATATTGGGTTGTTTGGACCTTAATTTGTTCTTGCGGTTATGAAAAAAGGCGGGCTCATTAGAGTGAGGTTGAGAACCACCCAAAGCCGACAAAAATCCTATGCCGATGTTAGAAGGATAGACTTTGAGTTTGAGATTAATGATTGGGTCTATTTGAAAATCTCACCATGAAAGGTGTAATGAGGTTTAGGAAGAAAGAGAAACTTAGTCCCCATTTTGTAGGCCCGGATCAAATTTTGATACGTTTTGGTAAGTTCTCATATGAGCATTATTTGAAAAATGGGTTGGCATCGATGCATTAGGTTTTCCATGTCTCTATGTTGAAAAAGTGTGCCGGAGATCCGACATCCATAATTCCCCAAGGAGGGTAAGAAGTGAAAGAGAACCTTTCTTGTAAAGAAGTTTCAGTGGAAATTGTAGACCAATAAGTTAAGAAAATGAGGAACAAAGAAATTTCTTTCGCGGAAGTGTTATGGTGTAACCGTCTAGTTGAGGGTGCTACTTGGCAGGCCGAAGCTGATATAATTTCTTGGTATCCTCATCTTTTTCCTCCTATCCTAGATTGAGGTAGTGAATTCCTCTTGGTTTTTTTATGCTTGATGTCATGTGTATTTTATTTGTTTCCATGATTTCCTTTAAAATTATTATGCATGTTCATGAATTACTTATCTTGTGAAGGAAATGACTTATGTGAATTATTTTCCTCATGTTGTTGAGTATTGACTATGAGTTGCTTATAGACTTCATGAGATGAGTTGTAGAATATGTCTTCACTTGGAGTGGATATCCCCTCCTTGAATTTAAGCTTTTATGAGAATGAATTGCATATGAGCTCCATGAGATTGTTTAGAGCATTGTTTTGAGTTGGAGATAATAGTTCCTTCTTGAACATGAGAAATCTTAAGATGTCTTGCATATTGGGTTGTTTGGACCTTAATTTGTTCTTGCGGTTATGAAAAAAGGCGGGCTCATTAGAGTGAGGTTGAGAACCACCCAAAGCCGACAAAAATCCTATGCCGATGTTAGAAGGATAGACTTTGAGTTTGAGATTAATGATTGGGTCTATTTGAAAATCTCACCATGAAGGGTGTAATGAGGTTTAGGAAGAAAGAGAAACTTAGTCCCCATTTTGTAGGCCCGGATCAAATTTTGATACGTTTTGGTACGTTCTCATATGAGCATTATTTGATAAATGGGTTGGCATCGATGCATTAGGTTTTCCATGTCTCTATGTTGAAAAAGTGTGCCGGAGATCCGACATCCATAATTCCCCAAGGAGGGTAAGAAGTGAAAGAGAACCTTTCTTGTAAAGAAGATTCAGTGGAAATTCTAGACCAATAAGTTAAGAAAATGAGGAACAAAGAAATTTCTTTCGCGGAACTGTTATGGTGAAACCGTCTAGTTGAGGGTGCTACTTGGCAGGCCGAAGCTGATATAATTTCTTGGTATCCTCATCTTTTTCCTCCTATCCTAGATTGAGGTAGTGAATTCCTCTTGGTTTTTTTATGCTTGATGTCATGTGTATTTTATTTGTTTCCATGATTTCCTTTAAAATTATTATGCATGTTCATGAATTACTTATCTTGTGAAGGAAATGACTTATTTGAATTATTTTTCCCATGTTGTTGAGTATTGAGTATGAGTTGCTTATAGACTTCATGAGATGAGTTGTAGAACATGTCTTCACTTGGAGTGGATATACCCTCCTTGAATTTAAGCTTTTATGAGAATGAATTGCATATGTGCTCCATGAGATTTTGTAGAGCATTGTTTTGAGTTGGAGAAAATAGTTCCTTCTTGAACATGAGAAATGTTAAGATATCGCGCATATTGGGTTGTTTGGACCTGAATTACTTCATGCGGTTATGGAGAAATTCGGGCTCATTAGAGTGTGGTTGAGAACCACCCAAAGCCGACAAAAATCCTATGCCGATGTTAGAAGGATAGACTTTGAGTTTGAGATTAATGATTGAGTCTATTTGAAAATCTCACCATGAAGGGTGTAATGAGGTTTGGGAAGAAAGAGAAACTTAGTCCCCATTTTGTAGGCCCGGATCAAATTTTGATACGTTTTGGAAAGTTCTCATATGAGCTTTATTTGAGAAATGAGTTGGTATCAATGCATAAAGTTTTCTATGTCTCTATGTTGAAAAATTGTGCCGTGGATCCGACATCCATAATTCCCCAAGGAGGGTAAGAAGTGAATGAGAACCTTTCTTGTAAAGAAGTTTCAGTGGAAATTCTAGACCAATAAGTTAAGAAAATGAAGAACAAAGTAATTTCTTCCGTGGAAGCGTTATGGAGAAACCGTCTAGTTGAGGGTCCTACTTGGGAGGCCGAAGCTTATATGATTTCTTGGTATCCTCATCTTTTTCCTCCTATCCTAGATTGAGGTAGTGAATTCCTCTTGCTTTGTTTATGCTTGATGTCATGTGTATTTTATTTGTTTCCATGATTTCATTTAAAATGATTATGCATGTTCATGAATTACTTATCTTGTGAAGAAAATGACTTATGTGAATTATTTTCCTCATGTTGTTGAGTATTGAGTATGAGTTGCTTATAGACTTCATGAGATGAGTTGTAGAACATGTTTTCACTTGGAGTGGATATCCCCTCCTTGAATTTAAGCTTTTATGAGAATGAATTGCATATGAGCTCCATGAGATTGTGTAGAGCACTGTTTTGAGTTGGAGATAATAGTTCCTTCTTGAACATGAGAAATGTTAAGATGTCATGCATATTGGGTTGTTTAGTCCTGAATTAGTTCATGCGGTTATGGAGAAATTTGGGCTCATTAGAGTGAGGTTGAGAACCACCCAAAGCCGACAAAAATCCTATGCCGATGTTAGAAGGATAGACGTTGAGTTTGAGATTAATGATTGGGTCTATTTGAAAATCTCACCATGAAGGGTGTAATGAGGTTTGGGAAGAAAGAGAAACTTAGTCCCCATTTTCTAGGCCCGGAGCAAATTTTGATACGTTTTGGTAAGTTCTCATATGAGTTTTATTTGAAAAATGAGTTGGCATCGATGCATCAGGTTTTCCATGTCTCTATGTTAAAAAAGTGTGCCGGAGATCCTACTTCCATAATCCCCCAAGGAGGGTAAGAAGTGAAAGAGAACCTTTCTTGTAAAGAAGTTTCAGTGGAAATTCTAGACCAATTAGTTAAGAAAATGAGGAACAAAGAAATTTCTTCCGCGGAAGTGTTATGGAGAAACCGTCTAGTTGAGGGTGCTACTTGGGAGGCCGAAGCTGATATGATTTCTTGGTATCCTCATCTTTTTCCTCCTATCCTAGATTGAGGTAGTGAATTCCTCTTGGTTTGTTTATGCTTGATGTCATGTGTATTTTATTTGTTTCCATGATTTCCTTTAAAATGATTATGCATGTTCATGAATTACTTATCTTGTGAAGGAAATGACTTATTTGAAATATTTTTCTCATGTTGTTGAGTATTGAGTATGAGTTGCTTATAGACTTCATGAGATGAGTTGTAGAACATGTCTTCACTTGGAGTGGATATACCCTCCTTGAATTTAAGCTTTTATGAGAATGAATTAGATATGCGCTCCATGAGATTGTGTAGAGCATTGTTTTGAGTTGGAGATAATAGTTCCTTCTTGAACATGAGAAATGTTAAGATGTCGCGCATATTGGGTTGTTTGGACCTGAATTACTTCATGCGGTTATGGAGAAATTCGGGCTCATTAGAGTGTGGTTGAGAACCACCCAAAGCCGACAAAAATCCTATGTCGATAGAAGGATAGACTTTGAGTTTGAGATTAATGATTGGGTCTATTTGAAAATCTCACCATGAAGTGTGTAATGAGGTTTGTGAAGAAAGAGAAACTTAGTCCCCATTTTGTAGGCCCGGATCAAATTTTGATACGTTTTGGTAAGTTCTCATATGAGCTTTATTTGAAAAATGAGTTGGAATCAATGCATCAGGTTTTCCATGTCTCTATGTTGAAAAATTGTGCCGTGGATCCGACATCCACAATTCCCCAAGAAGGGTAACAAGTGCATGAGAACCTTTCTTGTAAAGAAGTTTAAGTGGAAATTCTAGACCAATAAGTTAAGAAAATGAAGAACAAAGTAGTTTCTTCCGCGGAAGCGTTATGGAGAAACCGTCGTCCTACTTGGGAGGCCGAAGCTGATATGATTTCTTGGTATCCTCATCTTTTTCCTCCTATCCTAGATTGAGGTAGTGAATTCCTCTTGGTTTGTTTATGCTTGATGTCATGTGTATTTTATTTGTTCCATGATTTCATTTAAAATGATTATGCATGTTCATGAATTACTTATCTTGTGAAGAAAATGACTTATGTGAATTATTTTCCTCATGTTGTTGAGTATTGAGTATGAGTTGCTTATAGACTTCATGAGATGAGTTGTAGAACATGTTTTCACTTGGAGTGGATATCCCCTCCTTGAATTTAAGCTTTTATGAGAATGAATTACATATGAGCTCCATGAGATTGTGTAGAGCATTGTTTTGAGTTAGAGATAATAGTTCCTTCTTGAACATGAGAAATGTTAAGATGTCGTGCATATTGGGTTGTTTGGGCCTGAATTAGTTCATGCGGTTATGGAGAAATTTGGGCTCATTAGAGTGAGGTTGAGAACCACCCAAAGCCGACAAAAATCCTATGCCGATGTTAGAAGGATAGACGTTGAGTTTGAGATTAATGATTGGGTCTATTTGAAAATCTCACCATGAAGGGTGTAATGAGGTTTGGGAAGAAAGAGAAACTTAGTCCCCATTTTGTAGGCCCGGATCAAATTTTGATACGTTTTGGTAAGTTCTCATATGAGCTTTATTCGAAAAATGAGTTAGCATCGATGCATCAGGTTTTCCATGTCTCTATGTTAAAAAAGTGTGCCGGAGATCCGACATCAATAATTCCCCAAGGAGGGTAAGAAGTTAAAGAGAACCTTTCTTGTAAAGAAGTTTCAGTGGAAATTCTAGACCAATAAGTTAAGAAAATGAGGATTAAAGAAATTTCTTCCGCGGAAGTGTTATGGAGAAACCGTCTAGTTGAGGGTGCTACTTGGGAGGCCGAAGCTGATATGATTTCTTGGTATCCTCATCTTTTTCCTCCTATCCTAGATTGAGGTAGTGAATTCCTCTTGGTTTGTTTATGCTTGATGTCATGTGTATTTTATTTGTTTCCATGATTTCCTTTAAAATGATTATGCATGTTCATGAATTACTTATCTTGTGAAGGAAATGACTTATTTGAATTACTTTTCTCATGTTGTTGAGTATTGAGTATGAGTTGCTTATAGACTTCATGAGATGAGTTGTAGAACATGTCTTCACTTGGAGTGGATATACCCTCCTTGAATTTAAGCTTTTATGAGAATGAATTGCATATGCACTCCATGAGATTGTGTAGAGCATTGTTTTGAGTTGGAGATAATAGTTCCTTCTTGAACATGAGAAATGTTAAGATGTCGCGCATATTGGATTGTTTGGACCTGAATTACTTCATGCGGTTATGGAGAAATTCGGGCTCATTAGAGTGTGGTTGAGAACCACCCAAAGCCGACAAAAATCCTATGTCGATGTTAGAAGGATAGACTTTGAGTTTGAGATTAATGATTGGGTCTATTTGAAAATCTCACCATGAAGGGTGTAATGAGGTTTGGGAAGAAAGAGAAACTTAGTCCCCATTTTGTAGGCCCGGATCAAATTTTGATACGTTTTGGTTAGTTCTCATATGAGCTTTATTTGAAAAATGAGTTGGAATCAATGCATCAGGTTTTCCATGTCTCTATGTTGAAAAATTGTGCCGTGGATCCGACATCCATAATTCCCCAAGGAGGGTAAGAAGTGAATGAGAACCTTTCTTCTAAAGAAGTTTCAGTGGAAATTCTAGACCAATATTAAGAAAATGAAGAACAAAGTAATTTCTTCCGCGGAAGCGTTATGGAGAAACCGTCTAGTTGAGGGTCCTACTTGGGAGGCCGAAGCTGATATGATTTCTTGGTATCCTCATCTTTTTCCTCCTATCCTAGATTGAGGTAGTGAATTCCTCTTGGTTTGTTTATGCTTGATGTCATGTGTATTTTATTTGTTTCCATGATTTCATTTAAAATGATTATGCATGTTCATGAATTACTTATCTTGTGAAGAAAATGACTTATGTGAATTATTTTCCTCATGTTGTTGAGTATTGAGTATGAGTTGCTTATAGACTTCATGAGATGAGTTGTAGAACATGTTTTCACTTGGAGTGGATATCCCCTCCTTGAATTTAAGCTTTTATGAGAATGAATTGCATATGAGCTCCATGAGATTGTGTAGAGCATTGTTTTGAGTTGGAGATAATAGTTCCTTCTTGAACATGAGAAATGTTAAGATGTCATGCATATTGGGTTGTTTGGACCTGAATTAGTTCATGCGGTTATGGAGAAATTTGGGCTCATTAGAGTGAGGTTGAGAACCACCCAAAGCCGACAAAAATCCTATGCCGATGTTAGAAGGATAGACGTTGAGTTTGAGATTAATGATTGGGTCTATTTGAAAATCTCACCATGAAGGGTGTAATGAGGTTTGGGAAGAAAGAGAAACTTAGTCCCCATTTTGTAGGCCCGGATCAAATTTTGATACGTTTTGGTAAGTTCTCATATGAGCTTTATTTGAAAAATGAGTTGGCATCGATGCATCAGGTTTTCCATGTCTCTATGTTAAAAAAGTGTGCCGGAGATCCTACTTCCATAATTCCCCAAGGAGGGTAAGAAGTGAAAGAGAACCTTTCTTGTAAAGAAGTTTCAGTGGAAATTCTAGACCAATAAGTTAAGAAAATGAGGAACAAAGAAATTTCTTCCGCGGAAGTGTTATGGAGAAACCGTCTAGTTGAGGGTGCTACTTGGGAGGCCGAAGCTGATATGATTTCTTGGTATCCTCATCTTTTTCCTCCTATCCTAGATTGAGGTAGTGAATTCCTCTTGGTTTGTTTATGCTTGATGTCATGTGTATTTTATTTGTTTCAATGATTTCCTTTAAAATGATTATGCATGTTCATGAATTACTTATCTTGTGAAGGAAATGACTTATTTGAAATATTTTTCTCATGTTGTTGAGTATTGAGTATGAGTTGCTTATAGACTTCATGAGATGAGTTGTAGAACATGTTTTCACTTGGAGTGGATATCCCCTCCTTGAATTTAAGCTTTTATGAGAATGAATTGCATATAAGCTCCATGAGATTGTGTAGAGCATTGTTTTGAGTTGGAGATAATAGTTCCTTCTTGAACATGAGAAATGTTAAGATGTCGTGCATATTGGGTTGTTTGGACCTGAATTAGTTCTTGCGGTTATGGAGAAATTTGGGCTCATTAGAGTGAGGTTGAGAACCACCCAAAGCCGACAAAAATCCTATGCCGATGTTAGAAGGATAGACGTTGAGTTTGAGATTAATGATTGGGTCTATTTGAAAATCTCACCATGAAGGGTGTAATGAGGTTTGGGAAGAAAGAGAAACTTAGTCCCCATTTTGTAGGCCCGGATCAAATTTTGATACGTTTTGGTTAGTTCTCATATGAGCTTTATTTGAAAAATGAGTTGGCATCGATGCATCAGGTTTTCCATGTCTCTATGTTACAAAAGTGTGCCGAAGATCCGACTTCCATAATTCCCCAAGGAGGGTAAGAAGTGAAAGAGAACCTTTATTGTAAAGAAGTTTCAGTGGAAATTCTAGACCAATAAGTTAAGAAAAGGAGGAACAAAGAAATTTCTTCCGCGGAAGTGTTATGGAGAAACCGTCTAGTTGAGGGTGCTACTTGGGAGGCCGAAGCTGATATGATTTCTTGGTATCCTCATCTTTTTCCTCCTATCCTAGATTGAGGTAGTGAATTCCTCTTGGTTTGTTTATGCTTGATGTCATGTGTATTTTATTTGTTTCCATGATTTCCTTTAAAATGATTATGCATGTTCATGAAATACTTATCTTGTGAAGGAAATGACTTATTTGAATTACTTTTCTCATGTTGTTGAGTATTGAGTATGAGTTGCTTATAGACTTCATGATATGAGTTGTAGAACATGTCTTCACTTGGAGTGGATATACCCTCCTTGAATTTAAGCTTTTATGAGAATGAATTGCATATGCGCTCCATGAGATTGTGTAGAGCATTGTTTTGAGTTGGAGATAATAGTTCCTTCTTGAACATGAGAAATGTTAAGATGTCGCGCATATTGGGTTGTTTGGACCTGAATTACTTCATGCGGTTATGGAGAAATTCGGGCTCATTAGAGTGTGGTTGAGAACCACCCAAAGCCGACAAAAATCCTATGTCGATGTTAGAAGGATAGACTTTGAGTTTGAGATTAATGATTGGGTCTATTTGAAAATCTCACCATGAAGGATGTAATGAGGTTTGGGAAGAAAGAGAAACTTAGTCCCCATTTTGTAGGCCCGGATCAAATTTTGATACGTTTTGGTTAGTTCTCATATGAGCTTTATTTGAAAAATGAGTTGGAATCAATGCATCAGGTTTTCCATGTCTCTATGTTGAAAAATTGTGCCGTGGATCCGACATCCATAATTCCCCAAGGAGGGTAAGAAGTGAATGAGAACCTTTCTTCTAAAGAAGTTTCAGTGGAAATTCTAGACCAATATTAAGAAAATGAAGAACAAAGTAATTTCTTCCGCGGAAGCGTTATGGAGAAACCGTCTAGTTGAGGGTCCTACTTGGGAGGCCGAAGCTGATATGATTTCTTGGTATCCTCATCTTTTTCCTCCTATCCTAGATTGAGGTAGTGAATTCCTCTTGGTTTGTTTATGCTTGATGTCATGTGTATTTTATTTGTTTCCATGATTTCATTTAAAATGATTATGCATGTTCATGAATTACTTATCTTGTGAAGAAAATGACTTATGTGAATTATTTTCCTCATGTTGTTGAGTATTGAGTATGAGTTGCTTATAGACTTCATGAGATGAGTTGTAGAACATGTTTTCACTTGGAGTGGATAGCCCCTCCTTGAATTTAAGCTTTTATGAGAATGAATTGCATATGAGCTCCATGAGATTGTGTAGAGCATTGTTTGGAGTTGGAGATAATAGTTCCTTCTTGAACATGAGAAATGTTAAGATGTCATGCATATTGGGTTGTTTGGACCTGAATTAGTTCATGCGGTTATGGAGAAATTTGGGCTCATTAGAGAGAGGTTGAGAACCACCCAAAGCCGACAAAAATCCTATGCCGATGTTAGAACGATAGACGTTGATTTTGAGATTAATGATTGGGTCTATTTGAAAATCTCACCATGAAGGGTGTAATGAGGTTTGGGAAGAAAGAGAAACTTAGTCCCCATTTTGTAGGCCCGGATCAAATTTTGATACGTTTTGGTAAGTTCTCATATGAGCTTTATTTGAAAAATGAGTTGGCATCGATGCATCAGGTTTTCCATGTCTCATTGTTAAAAAAGTGTGCCGGAGATCCGACATCCATAATTCCCCAAGGAGGGTAAGAAGTGAAAGAGAACCTTTCTTGTAAAGAAGTTTCAGTGGAAATTCTAAACCAATAAGTTAAGAAAATGAAGAACAAAGTAATTTCTTCCGCGGAAGCGTTATGGAGAAACCGTCTAGTTGAGGGTGTTACTTGGGAGGCCGAAGCTGATATGATTTCTTGGTATCCTCATCTTTTTACTCCTATCCTAGTTTGAGGTAGTGAATTCCTCTTGGTTTGTTTATGCTTGATGTCATGTGTATTTTATTTGTTTCAATGATTTCCTTTAAAATGATTATGCATGTTCATGAATTACTTATCTTGTGAAGGAAATGACTTATTTGAAATATTTTTCTCATGTTGTTGAGTATTGAGTATGAGTTGCTTATAGACTTCATGAGATGAGTTGTAGAACATGTCTTCACTTGGAGTGGATATACCTTTCTTGAATTTAAGCTCTTATGAGAATGAATTGCATATGCGCTCCATGAGATTGTGCAGTGCATTCTTTTGAGTTGGAGATAATAGTTCCTTCTTGAACATGAGAAATGTTAAGATGTCGCGCATATTGGGTTGTTTGGACCTGAATTACTTCATGCGGTTATGGAGAAATTCTGGCTCATTAGAGTGTGGTTGAGAACCACCCAAAGCCGACAAAAATCCTATGCCGATGTTAGAAGGATAGACTTTGAGTTTGAGATTAATGATTGGCTCTATTTGAAAATCTCACCATGAAGGGTGTAATGAGGTTTGGGAAGAAAGAGAAACTTAGTCCCCATTTTGTAGGCCCGAAACAAATTTTGATACGTTTTGGTAAGTTCTCATATAAGCTTTATTTGAAAAATGAGTTGGAATCAATACATCAGGTTTTCCATGTCTCTATGTTGAAAAATTGTGCCGTAGATCCGACATCCATAATTCCCCAAGGAGGGTAAGAGGTGAATGAGAACCTTTCTTGTAAAGAAGTTTCAGTGGAAATTCTAGACCAATAAGTTAAGAAAATGAAGAACAAAGTAATTTCTTCGGCGGAAACGTTATGGAGAAACCGTCTAGTTGAGGGTCCTACTTGGGAGGCCGAAGCTGATATGATTTCTTGGTATCCTCATCTTTTTCCTCCTATCCTAGATTGATGTAGTAAATTCCTCTTGGTTTGTTTATGCTTGATGTCATGCGTATTTTATTTGTTTCCATGATTTCATTTAAAATGATTATGCATGTTCATGAATTACTTATCTTGTGAAGAAAATGACTTATGTGAATTATTTTCCTCATGTTGTTGAGTATTGAGTATGAGTTGCTTATAGACTTCATGAGATGAGTTGTAGAACATGTTTTCACTTAGAGTGGATATCCCCTCCTTGAATTTAAGCTCTTATGAGAATGAATTGCATATGAGCTCCATGAGATTGTGTAGAGCATTGTTTTGAGTTGGAGATAATAGTTCCTTCTTGAACATGAGAAATGTTAAGATGTCGTTCATATTGGGTTGTTTGGACCTGAATTAGTTCATGCGGTTATGGAGAAATTTGGGCTCATTTAAGTGAGGTTGAGAACCACCCAAAACCGACAAAAATCCTATGCCGATGTTAGAAGGATAGACGTTGAGTTTGAGATTAATGATTGGGTCTATTTGAAAATCTCACCATGAAGGGTGTAATGAGGTTTGGGAAGAAAGAGAAACTTAGTCCCCATTTTGTAGGCTCGGATCAAATTTTGATACGTTTTGGTAAGTTCTCATATGAGCATTATTTGAAAAATGGGTTGGCATCGATGCATTAGGTTTTCCATGTCTCTATGTTGAAAAAGTGTGCCGGAGATCCGACATCCATAATTCCCCAAGGAGGGTAAGAAGTGAAAGAGAACCTTTCTTGTAAAGAAGTTTTAGTGGAAATTCTAGACCAATAAGTTAAGAAAATGAGGAACAAAGAAATTTCTTCCGCGGAAGTGTTATGGAGAAACCGTCTAGTTGAGGGTGCTACTTGTGAAGGAAATGACTTATGTGAATTATTTTCCTCATGTTGTTGAGTATTGAGTATGAGTTGCTTATAGACTTTATGAGATGAGTTGTAGAACATGTCTTCACTTGGAGTGGATATCCCCTCCTTGAATTTAAGCTTTTATGAGAATGAATTGCATATGAGCTCTTTGAGATTGTATAGAGCATTGTTTTGAGTTGGAGATAATAATTCCTCCTTGAACATGAGAAATGTTAAGATTTCGTGCATATTGGGTTGTTATATGCAGTTTCTACTTCCTTATGGTGCATTGAATATGGTTAACTTGGAAATGGAATTCCACCTTACTTGTGTGCATATAGAAAGTGTTGCATGAATGATGGGTTACTAGTCTTGAGTCTTTTTGTTTATAAACATGCTTAAAATCTCATTTGAGGATGAATGATCCAAATGGTAAGATACTGTAACATCCAGAATTTGAAATAGGAAATCCTAAACACTTTTCACTAATTCTAGGTTCCACCAACGTGGGCCAACCACACCCCATGGTTAGACCCACGCTACATGGTTGAGCTCCATGGATAAGGTACCCTATGTATTGCCTAAGGCAGTGATCTATGACCGACCACATGTCATGCGTGGGTGCACAACCCATGGATGGGGCAGTCGTAGATTGACCAAAATTCTCTGCCATGATCCACGATTGACCATGACGTACCGTTGGTCTATCTACGATCCGTAGGTCATGGACTCGTGGTTCATGTTAGGGAAATTATTTTAGGGACTTAAGGGTCTTTTACGGTTTTAGTTAAATATAATGGGTGTAATTTTTCCTAGACTTATACAACCATATAAGTATTTTTAACCCTCAGAATCCCCCAAATTAGTCATTCTCTGAAATCCCCAAAGAAACCCCAAAACTCCTCTAAAAAATTTTCTCTAGAAGCTAGGAGAGGTAAAGGAGATAGAATCACGGTCAAGATCAAGTCTTCCAATCTTCAAGTTTTTTGGAATTGTTACTAAGGTATGATGGTTTATAATCCATGAGATCCTGTCTCCCATGGAGTCCCCTCGAATTCCATAATTTGATGAAGAATTTCTCTAATTCTATTAAGGGTTTCTTCCATTGTTGAGTCCATGATTTGGACTCATTTAGGGCTATATTTTGATAGATTTAGTGTCCTCAAATGCATATTTTTTCTCTAAATTGATTAAAACCTTGAGTTTCGAGTATTTCGAACCTAGAGACAAGACATGTACACTATGGAGCAAAAACGAACAAAAGAAACTAAAAGAACGAAGAAATGAAGATATGATGATCTTCGAACCCATTCGGCTTGTCGCAAAAGGTCTCATCCTCTCCTTTTATTCCAATGAGTTGAACCCCGAAGGAAATGATCAAATGGGAGGTGAAAAGAATCAGTCAGCGTGTCACCGAGCTATTTTACGAAGTAGTACTATGTCGCACAATGATCCAAAATATAAAGATGTTGTAGGCCAATGCAAGACGACAATGAATATACCAAAGGGCGGATCACTAAGTTGATCAGTGATCCAGACTAATTGCGCCAAGTGGTCCTTTGCAACAAAACCTTTAGAAAATTATAATACCGGTTAATATTCTTAGCTTAGTATAGGTTTTAAAGGTTTTGAGCTATAATTTTTAGACTTACTACTATTTTGATTTTTCGAGAGATTTTGGGAAACATTGATCTTGAACCTCGGAGATTTGAAGATTCTCATCCTGAAGAATTCCAAAGTGGGTGTTGGAAATTCTTAAACGTATACTTCATTGAAGCGAAAATAAATCATACCAAGTTGATGTTACTTCAATTTGGTAACATTTTCTTTCTTTTCTTTATGTATAGCTAAAACCTCAATTAGTGGTGTGTGATTATACGAATATGAGGTATATCTACTGTAGGGTGTTTCTTATTGTTGGTATATTCGTTGTTTAACTGTGATTTCACTTAGTAGTGGTGTTTGAACTAAATGAGGTTGTAGTTGCAAATACTATTTAACCTTAGTGTTTTTGGCTTGCTCGAGGGAGAGATTTTAAAACTAAGACTACTAAGTTGATAGTTAGTGGTTATTGGGTTGTCATCGGTTTAGCTTGAAAGAGTGAATCCTAGTACCTTGCCCACACTTTCAGCTCGAGAGAGTGATTGGGCTAAGGTGAAGGTTGTTCTTACAGGCTCCAACTTGGTGTTTGAAAGAAATCAAGTTGATTCATGGTAAGTTGTTGGAGAGAGAATTCACTCCCACTAAAGTCTATTTTAGTTACATATATTCATCGATGTATGATCATAGAAACCACCCTTCAATGTTGTTTAGCTCATATTTCTATCACATACTAGGAATCTCATTTCCCCATTAGTCTCTCGTATTGTTTTTACTGTTTTTAATTGTTGATTGATATCGAAACACCCATTGTTAATTGACACTTGTGTACCACCCCTTTTAATTTGTAATGTTTTTATTCGATAATTTCTTATAGCTATGACTGACATAACTTGATTTGTGCTCTGCTGAAATATTCTCAATACCACTCACTGCGGGAACAATCCAAATCCTTGGTTGGGCTATATACTGATTGGCAACGGTCGATACTTAGTATTGGATGAAGTATCTTTGATGACATCACTGATCAAAATGGTGCCTATGTCGAGAAGTTGTGTTTTTTGAGAATTTTTGGTTGATTAGAAATTTTGCTTTAGTTAGTTGTAGTTTTACTCACTTAATTTTCTATTTTGTTTTTCTTGTTTGTGCCTTAGAGTAGAGGAGAAGTGTATATCGGGCAGTACTTGCGAGCTAAGGGAGAACCTTTCATTAGAGGTGATGATGTTCCGGGATAAAAACCTAACCTTTAGATGTTTGGATGGTGAAAAACTTCATGAGTCGTGGACGAGATACAAAACACTTCTAATTCAGTGCCCAACTCATGAAATTCCCAACATAGTTCCTCTGGAGTGCTTTTACAGAAGTCTCATTCCAGAAATAGGGTATTGGCTGACCAACTTGTCCATGGTAGTTTGGTCTAACAACCTTATACGGTAGCAGCTCAACCATTGGACAATGTCTGACCAAGAAGTAAAAAAGGACTTCAACTTAGCAGTCCTCTTAAATTATATGGATGAGTTACCCTAAAAGGTTAGAGAGCTTGACCTCTACTGCATAAAAGATGACCAATATGTCCCACCTTATGAGCGCAGAAAGCTAAGGAGCAAAGAGGATGGACATACTGAAGCGATGCTCACATTCCTCATCCGAAATGCCAACACTCAATATAAGGTGTTAGAAGATACAAGGGAGAATATATTGAAATTAAACAAGATGACTAGCTCCCACTTTGTACTCATTCGGCTACTAATATCTCAAATTGATAAAGTGCTGAAGGAGCTCTATACAAGTCAAAAAGAGGGGTTGCCTAACAAAAGTGAGGCAACTCCTACTAATAGAACTTGAGAGTGACTTGCGTCGTGCCACGACGTTAACTAAGGTAATTTTTGGGAGGCAACCCGAAACCCTTTTATTACTTAAATTTTTTGTTTTGGTAAATAATGGTGTATTTAATGTGCAGATTTAAGTGTGGAAAGTGCTCGAGAAATATAAATTGGTAAATAAATAGTCCAATCAACGAATTGCATAGAGACCATAGTCAGACTTAAATCACCATTTGGCTGAATACAAATATAACTTGGAGCCAATAAAACTCGGCGAGCACTGAAAATCATTAACAAATCGCCAAGTAAGTTGGCGAACCTGATAAACAACGTCGTTTGGACCATAATTATTTGGGGGTCCTCTAAAACTTGGAAAGGTAAGAAACCACTAAGCGTGTTGCTGAGTGGATCGGAGAATACAGCTAATGTCGCCTAATGAGCTCAAACTGGAGGGTTTAAAATAGAGAAGGATTTTGAAATTCCAAACTCTTCGCTTTTGTTTGTTTTTACATTC
The DNA here is from genome assembly GCA_016801875.1 of Solanum sitiens. Lineage (NCBI taxonomy): Eukaryota > Viridiplantae > Streptophyta > Magnoliopsida > Solanales > Solanaceae > Solanum > Solanum sitiens. The sequence goes on along the minus strand of JABWTJ010000322.1, from coordinate 905,044 downwards.
CACAATGTCACACCAAACCAGTATTTTTAATATTTTTGCATACCATTAGTATTTTTAGTCGGTCGAGTAGTGCTTGGATGTAGATCTCTATGTCGCCTAGAATTCCAATTTATTTAAATTGGCAATAAAGGTTAGTTGTCCAAAACACCGCATTAACCTTTTTTTTACTCTTATGCAAATGAGTTTATTGTGTCGATGTGTGTTGGGCCTCTCTGATAGGAAAAGATTATTTCAATGCCTTGTCCTAATTTGAAATTGTTGCTCGTCTTGTTTTTGTTGTTGAAATCCCAAGTGATGGTGTGATCTGATGATTAAATTTTGTGGGGATATGCTTACTTGTCATGTAGTGTTGGTGGGTGAAGTCTAGTTAGCCCTAATTTGTGAAAAACAATTTAATTTACCCAAATAATGAGATTGTTGACATTATTTTAAAGGGTAAAAATCGTAAATTGACTAAATTTAACAATCCGGGAGAATTCTGTGTATCCCAAAGTATTGGGTGTTATGAGTCTTTTTTTTAAATTTTGGTATTCAAGCTTGAGTTTCATTTTCTGGGGTTGCGAGGTCGATTTTGAGATAATGGGGTGAAAAAAGGGCACGTTGAGTCGTCCGAGCTTGCCGAACCACTCGACGGTTAGCCTAATGTTTCGATCTCGCTATTAAATTGATGCTTTATCTGACTTTTGATTTAGTAATTTTCGACGAGTAGCCTGAGGTCGTCGAATGCACTCGGTGGCTCGCCGAATGCACTAACTTTTGGCAAACAAACCCTTGATCCCCAAAATTAGGCGGCAACTCGGCAAATGGACTTTTCCATCCAACTTGTAGTGATTTAGTGTGCCTTTGCATGTTTTACTTGTTGTTTGGTGTCTAAAATGATAGTAGAAGACCCTAACATGTATATGGTCATATTTTGGGGTCGACACTTCTGGGCACGACTCCCCAAGGACCACCCAAAGGGTCATTGAGGATGACCCAAAAGATGGCAAGACACTGCCTTGGCAGTGTCAATTGACGCCCATGGAAATGATGTTGTGTACACTGGACTACACCGCATTGATTGGAGGTGTTTCTCCACACTCAGGCGTGTGAGCTCAGCCCCCAAAAATGAGGTCTCTGTCACAAACGACGAATGTGCAGGATGGCACCGTCATTCCATCAACGGTCCGTCACTACCATCCGTAGTCTGGACCTATAATTCAGTCTTGTGCGCTGCCAAATTAAGGGGTGAATTGGGAAATTCACCCCCACATTCCAAATAAGGTGTGGATTGTTATTTTGTATATTTTTAGGTATATTAAGTTGGTTAAAAAGATGAAAACCCCAATAGACTTCATTCTTCAAATTAGACTTTTCTCTCTCAAAACAAACTCTCTCTAGAAACCTCTATCGAAGATCAAGCTCAAGAAAAACCTAGGGGATGGATTCTCATGCTTTCTTCTCCAAATTTTCATGGGCTTATCATGTAGTAAGGTATGGTAATCCTTGATCCTTAGTTAATCTTCCATCCAAGGAGTTCCTTCAAAGGTTTTTCAAAGAGATTCTATAATCAAAATTGCTATCTTTCAATCTAGCCATGGGACAAATTGTTTTGAAAGACATTCTAATGATGAATTTATGATTAGCTGATTTTATGAAGAATATCAATCCAATTCCATGAATAACCCATGATCCTCCTAATTTCTCAAATTGGCCTATAATGTGGGTCTTGTGATTTTGATTCCATGTTAATTGAATTATGATTCGATTATGTTGAATTGTCTATTACTGTTATTATCTATGTAAATTGGTTATGAATTGTTGGGAATTAATCAATGATGATCATAGCTTGGAGAATTGATGAGTTTACCTAGATCCCTCTATCTAGTATATAATTGACATTGAATTGTGTTGATTGGTATGGTCCAGTTATGGTGGAGCTGTTTACATTCTTATTATTCTTTACGTGTTGTGATCTTGGGATCAAAAGGAAACATGTGTAAAGTGATTCAATATGATGATTATCATGTTTAGGAAGTTGATATGTGTAGAATTTGATCCTAGTATATCATGCTCTAGGCATATTGATGATGTTTCCTATATGTGAATGAAGATGTTAGGGCTAGGTATGGTCTACATATTTGATGATTGGATACTCTTGTGTAGAATGACCCCCTATCTATGTACCCCTATATGAATGTGTGGTCTTACGAATGATTAGGAGTCTCATATTCAAATGATGAAGATGTGTTGTTTCATATACAATAAATTTGGTGTGTGGTTTATAGTACCTAATACTCTATGTGTGAGTTGGTTATGACTTGAGGGACATGAATATGTGTTGTAATCCTTGAAGAGTGGTGGTTTCTATTATATGATCATGTTGAACAATGTACACACATAACTCATGCATGACTACAAGTGTAATATGTTTATGGAAGTATGAAAATGTATCTTAACTAGGATGACTTGAGAGGTGTACTAGTATAGGTAAGGGTATGGGACTTTACCTATACATTGCACATATGTACCTTGATAGGATAGTTCCTAGGGTGATCTCTTTATGTGTATAAGTTATGAATGCATGATTAAGTTATGAACATGATAAATATGAGATGATGATAAATGTATGATTGTGAGGGATTAGAAGTGATCTCTTATGCGTCTTAATATTAGGTTATGAAGTAATGTCTATGAATTATGATGTATGACTGTGTGGTGTCTAAATGTGTTTATGTGAAAGGTTTCCTCATATTTGCACCTACACACACATGAATGCATGAATGAAACACGTTATGATGATCTAGTAAAGTAGGGTCTTTTGAAAGGTATTACTCAATTGTACTCTAAGCTAGACTATACTATGAATATGTTATGTCCATGTGAAAGGATATTCTGACATGAGATAGGTTTTGATGAAAGGACGTTCTCATCATTAACCTATTTGCTATGCATATAAGGGGTTAATCTCTTCAAGCCTATTTAATGAAGAAATGTTAATAAAGACTAAGGCTTTTCAAAAAGGGAAAGTTAGCTTAGCACCGAGTGAACTTGACAATGAGAGGTGTACCTTCCCAAAAAGGAAGATAGGTTCACCAAGGCTGGCTGTGACTAGACAGTGAATTGCATGTCCATTTGACGGATGCAAATGACGGGGCATCGTCTTGTTGACAAGCCATCCTTCACACCGTCTTTTGCGACAGAGACTCCCTCATTGGGGTCTAAGCTCCCACAGCTAAGTGTGGAGCCACACCCCCATTGTATGGGGTTTCATTCCAACCACTGGTCGTCGCTTATGGGCGTGGTTTGACATTGCCTTGGTAGACTCTTTTTCCTGCCTTTGGGTCCTCCTCAAGGACCCTTAGGGTGCTCCTTGGGGAGCTGTTCCCGGACGTTCGACCCTTAACACGACCATTTAGATATTAGGATACCCCCTATCATTTTAGACTCCAAACAACACCCCAACACAAGGCAAACATGCAAAGGCACACTAGCATACAAACTACTAGTTTCCGGACATCTTGGTCGTCCTTTGACGTTTGACCTCAAACCTCATCAAACCAACCATTAAATTTTTTTACACACCTTATAAAAAAGTTATAAACTGTTAAGGCACATGTGAGGCTTTCTATTATCCTAGTTCTTTTTTAGAGTTATAACATTATCCCACACTTGAGAACATTCATCCTCGAATGACACTTGTAACACTTTCAACACTTTCAATGACTCAATGACCCATATAGCAGCTCACAACATTCCACATAGCATCATATATGTAACACCCCAAAAAATGAACTAGATGAACCTAGAGCCTAACATATGTATCATGAGTTGATAAAGTCTTAAAATGGTTAATTATAGTGTCAAGAGGTTGTGTATAGATTTTGGAAGAGTTTTGAGGTCAAACGTACAAGAACGTACAAGACGTTCGAAAGTTTTGCCTTGAGACGTGCTTGTATGTTTTGGTGTGCCTTTGCGTATTTTACGTGTTTATTTGAGTTCAAATTTATAGGGAAGGTTCCTAACACTTATACGTACGTATTTAGGTTGGAAAAGTCTGGGCACAAATCCCCAAAGACCATCCTAAGGGTTCTTGAGGAGGACCTAACCCTTGGCTCAGAACTGTCCAAAATAGCCCTAACCAACGAAGCCAAAGGACTTCCTGTCATCCAGGTAACGCTCCGTCGATGGGGGCGTCGCTCCACACTTAGGTGGGGGAGCTTAAGGCCCCGTTTGATGAGTCTCTGTCCCAAACAATGGTTTTCAATACGGCCATCATCTGGTCTACGGACCATCGATGCACTCATCATTTGACACCTGCATGTTTTCTGTAGATGTCTCGACCAACGCAAGGGAAATTTAGGTAATTCACCTAGAATTCTAAAAATATATTGTGCAGTTTCTTTAGGTATTTTTGGGTATTTTAAGTGACTTTATAAGTCTAGAACCTAAAGTTGTGTTCATTTTTCAAATCAAAACCCCAAGACCCCAAATAGAATTCTCTAGAACTCTATTGGAGCTTGAAGCAAGGTTGAGGCTAGGATCTTGATTTCTCCATCTAATCTTCATTATTTTCGTGGATTTTATTCATAAAGGTATGGTGTTTCATCCTTGAACTCTCTTTTTTCAAGGATCCAAACTTCAAAGGCTTTTCAAAGACTTCTCAAAACATGAAATCTTCTATTTTGAATTCTATCCATGGGTTCTTGCATAGAATGATTTGAATCAATGATTTATGTTATAATTGATGTTAATTGAATTATTTTAGATCAAATTCATTATGAACCCATGAAAATCATGAAATCGTAATTTTGTTTATAATGTGGGTGATTTGATCATAGCTTTATTGTATTGAATTTTTGTGTAGATTACTTTGGGTTATTGATTTATGTAAAGATCATGTTAGAATTGTATATAGGATGCCTTCATTTGATGATTTTCATATTGTGTTGTATTGGTTCATTTATTTGGTTTCATATTGGATTGGAATTGTGTGTATGGCTATTGGTAAGAGCCTTTGCGGATTGAATTGGTTGGATTGTCTAAGGATTGGAGGTGTTGATGTTGGAATGTTGGTATGTTGACCTAACCTCTTCTATATTGTGTAGTATATGCATTCAATTGTGATGTTTGGTATGGTCCACTTATGGTGGCGGTGCATATGTGTTATAATTGTAAAGAATGTGGCCTTGTCGGCATCACTTTATGAATTGTGATGTTATCATGTTATAACATGTATATGTGATCATTGTAAATTTTTATGTGGTTTATGTGTATGTGTGAAGTCAAAGCATGAGTTTTTCTAGTTGATGCTATGTGGCTATAGTAGACTATGTTGATGTCTTTTAAATGTTTATACTTGTTGTTGAAGTATGATTTGTAAGACCCCCAAAATGAGTTAGGGTGTATAGAGCCTAACATGTTCGTCATCATAGTCTAAGGTCCAAAAATGGTTTATAATATGGTATTGAGGAAGTGTGTAAAGTTTGAGGTGATTTGGAAGTCAAACGTCAAGGGATGACCAAGACATTTGACGACTAGTCACCTAAGGGGCCTTATGTGTTTTTATGTGCTTATGTGTGTGTCATGAGCTTATGAAGACTTAAAATGAGTAATAATGATGTTTATAGGCACTATATGGAGTTTTAATGAAGTTTGGAGGTCAAACATTCAAGAACGTCCAAGACGTTCGAAAGATAGTCCTTGAGACATGCGTGTGTGAGTCTGGATGGTGCCTTGCATGTTTGGACGTATTGCGTGTAACTGTTTTGGGTAAAATGATGTGGAATGTCCTTGACTTGTTAATTTTCATATTTACGTTGGAAACTTCCGGGTAAAACTTTACAAGGGCCCCGCAAAAGGGTCCACAAGAAGGACCCAAAGGCTGTCGAGGCACTACCTTGGCAGTGTCAATCGACGAGCCAAACGACGCCTCGTCAGTGGACTGAAGCCCCGTCGATGGGGAGGCATCAATGAAAACTTAGCCTTTAGAAGGCTTGGCCACATGACAGCCTCAGACCCAAACGACGAAAGTCACAGGACGGTCCGTCGATGGACCAACGCCCCGTCGTTGGGTCCGTCGATGGAGGCCTTCAGTTACTGCCTGCGCACTGTTTCATTAAAGGTGTGAATGGGACCCCACGTGCTAAACTGACCCTAAATGGTTTATTTGGTAATTTTTGGGTGTATATAAGTGTTCAAAAACATGATCAACCCATTCCCAAACTAATTCACACAAATTAAACTTTCCCTCCAAAAATATTCTCTCTAGAACCTCTATTGAAGGTGAAGCTCAAGAACAGCTTGGAGATTGGATTCCCATGGATTCTTCATCAAGTTTTAGAGGTTTTCTTCTATAGAAAGGTATGGTGATCCTTCATATCTAGTTAATCTTTCTTCTAGAGAGTCCTGTTTAAAGTTTTCAAAGAAGTTTCATGATCAAATCTCGTCTTCTTCAATCTAGCTATGGGTTCTTTGTAATAACGTTTTTAAAGGCTTAATCATGATGAATTGATGATAATGTATTGGTTTTAACGTGAATTTGAATCCAATTGCATTGTGAACCCATGTCCCTTCCCAAAATCGATTTAGCCCTTGCATGGGCATTGTGATCGTGGATAATTATTGGTTGAATTGTGATTCTATTACGTTGAATTGCTCATATCTACTGTTATTTAAGTATATTGATGGTGAATTGTTGATGAATGATCCAATTGGATCAATGTATGAAGAATTGAACATGACTAGCCTATGCCTCAATGTGATCACTGTACCAGTAATCTTTAAATGTGTAAAAGTGGAATTCGATTATGTTGAGATACTTGTAGCTACTGCCTTAGGTTAATATCATGGTTGAATTGTGATTATAAATCTTGTATGATCAAAGTAAAGAAGGCTTGATATGAATTGGTGTAGGTTCTTCTAATTTATCAAGTAGTAACTTGTAATCTTAACATTAGGATGGTTGTTATGTGACTCGATTATGGTGAATTGCGTTAGATACTGCCTATATGTATATTATTGATAAAATATGATTTATGATAAAGACTAGGGAAATTGGTTGATGATCTCTAACTCTCTACTTCTAGTATATATGTGATGTATTGTATTAGATTGTAGTATGATCTTGTAGCGTCTTGTACATGGTTTTTATCATGATTAAATGTATATTTAGATACTGCCCTATAATGTAGTGATGATGAAAAAGGTGGATTGATCAATGATGATCAAAGGTTGATGAATTGGTAAGAATGACTCTTTCCCTCTACGTATAGTATTGTTAATTGATGAAGGCTTGTATGGCATTGTGTGGTATGGTCAACTAATGGTGGCGGTGTTTAATTTATTGCCAATATATATATATATGTGATGTGAACATGGCCTTGAAGGCAATTATACTATGAATGTGTGTTGGTGATGAAGCACCCTATGTGAAGCCTATGCCTTGTTTCCTATTCTAGTTGTGATCTAGGTTATATGGCTAATGTTGTGAACATGTAAATGGTCATGTTAATTTTATATATATGTTCTGCCTATGATGAGGTCCTATAATGCTATATTTGAATTAAAGTTAAGATAGGTGCATGAAGACTAGAGCTTACAGTAAGAATGTTGTAAGTCTTGTATAAAAGAGTCTTATGCTATACTAACCATTTTATGATGTTGTACAATGTATCATTCACTAGGATGAATCGATAGGTGTACTAGTATGGGCAAGGGTATGGGACCTTGTCTATGCATTGCACATGTGTACCTTGATTGGATAGTTCCTAGGTTGGTATTCCAATTACATGCATAGGATTGTATGAACATGTTATAAATATGACTTACATGCTATGATGTTAAGTATATGAAATAATGAAATATGAATATGCATAGCGTCTTAATGTGTTATTATGAAAGGATTGCTCATATACTCACACCTATAGACTTATGCATTGATATATGAACATGTGTGACATTTATGTGTTATCTAAAAGGTTTGCTCACATTTAAGTACACACACACATGAATGATGATCTAGTCAATAGGGGGGCCTTTTTCAAAGGTGTTCCCAAGAGTACTCTAAAACTAGATAGGTGCTTGAATATGCTATAAGCATATGAGGAATAAATATCCTAAGCCTATGTTTTATAAAGTAATATTAATAAAGGCTTTTAATAAAGGGAACTTAGCTTAGCACCGAGTGAACTTGACAATGAGAGCTTTTGGCTTTCCTTGGAGGAAGATTCACCATTTGTTCCTTATAGAGTGTTGACTTCCCTTAGAGGAATATTCACCTATGGTTCCAAATGAGGTGGTGAATTCCCTTTGAGGAAGGTTCACCCATGTTTTCTCATGAGATGAGGCTCCAATGCCAATGAGCATGTAGAGGGTTATGTATATCTCTTTGTTCCATAAACTATGCTTGCCACATAGGATATAGCAAGTGAATTCACTTAGTATGCTAGGATATATGTTAAGGTTCTACTTTGGCTAAGTGGAACATCTTCCATTGGTGTAAGGCTCTACAACACCAAATTCCATGTTTAGTACCCATGGTCTTAGTGTCGGTTAAGGCTATAGTTTCCCTAATGTAAAATGTAAAATGGAAGTAAATGACTAGTATCCTAACTAGGATGACCTAAGGGAGGTTACTTAGGATAGGTGGAAGTAATGAACCCACCTAGACATTGCACAAGTGATTCCTTAGGGAGTTCTAGGAAGGTGATCTAAGTTTTATGATTATGGTTATGTCTTTAGGCATGGAATGGTAGTATTTGTACTTGTTATGAAGATGTGCATGGTATGAGTCTATATGATGTGGTCTTATTCTTATATGCACTATGTTGGTCTTAATGACTATATGATGAAGGTTGTTGACATGAATGAAGTTGTCTTCACTTACTTGTTGATGTATGAATTGGATGGTAAGGCTTGTGGTCTCATGATAGGTCAACTAAGTATGTGAGAGGTTATGGGGCTTCACATGTACATTGCACTAGTAGATGTAGATTGGTATTATGAGCAAGGTCTCATAAGGTTCTATGTGAAGTAAAATAAGTGTACGTGCATAATGACTAAGAGTTTACTGTAAGGTTTTTTATGGTGTTGACTTAAATGTGTCTATGTTGTACTATACTTCTATGATGGTAGGCGATGACTTATGTATGATGTATGATTGTTTCCTTGTGTCCTTAAGGTGATGCATTGCACCAAGTATCACTAGAGGGATTACATGGAAGGTTAAGGAGTTTAAAGAAGGAGTCTACTGTAAAGAGGAAACGTTCACTGTTAAGGCAAATAGCTCACTGTAAAGTGACCCTAAAAGTGGCTTAAATTCTGTATGTGATTTTAAATTATATATCGCTTTTGAATATGCCTATATGAAGCATGTGAACGATATAAATGCCATTGTATAAAGGTTTTATAAAGATTTACTCAAAAAGGCATGAAGTATGATTTCAAAAAAATGTCCCTTTTAAATGCATGGTTGCCATACTTAGTACATTCTTGTACTAAATCCATTCTTCTCTACTTTTTACACAAAGTGTAGGTTATGGATGCTTAAACAATGTCTTTAATGGTGAAGAGCTTGATAGATGATTTCAAAGCTCAAGGAAAGGAATCCTTAAATTCAAGGATTCCTAAGTCACGTCTTTACTGTAAAGTTATGTATAAGCTTACTTATGTATTATGTTATAAGGGTCGTGTCCCTAATGTACTCTTATGATGGTGAGCCTAGGATGGAAAAAAGAGACTAGAGTCTATCTATGTATGATGATATTTTATATATATGAAGTGATGTTTCTAGCATATGATGTGCTATGAAAAGTTTTAAATTTTCTGCTAAATTTAGTATGACAATGCGATGAATGATAACTATGGGCTTGTATAAGACATCTGAGAGGTCAAGTACGCCATGTTACTTCTAGGGGGTGCTCCCTAGATGTGACATGATTCTTCCTAATTGACTATATGATAATTATGATGAACTATGTTGATGTCTACATAGGAGTGAATAGGGTGACTTGTAGTATACCTAGTGTTCCTATATGCTTCTTGAAGGTGATTGTACATGTGATAAGATGATGATATGTGTGTCTTGTTTTGGTAGACCTATTTCCCTCTACTTGATACATGAAGAATGTGAATATGAGTGCTTGACTTAGTAGGCTAAAGCACCTCATAATGTATAATTGAAATATGACTTTGAACATGATTAAGAGGGTCATTAAATTGGAACATTCAAACTAGAAGAAGGTTATGATATCTTTGAAGTTGAAAGTTGTAATGGTATCTTTCTTGTGTGAATGATGGACTTAGGGGTAGGTTGGCTGGAACGACATGAAACCATCTCTAAGAAAGTCATTGAGCTATGCTAGTAACCATTGTGTGGCAGCCCTAGTGGACTCATCCTTGGTAGGAGTGTTATGATTAGGTAATGACTAAAAAATGGTACCTATTCATGTTCTTCTTATTTGATTGAACTTACTCTATGAGAACATGGCTAGAACCGAGTGAATATTCTAGGGGAGTGACTCTACTTAAGTTGAGACTAGAGTAAAAAGAAACCCTTGATATTCCTTAAGCATGTGCCTACATGGAATGTGTCCTAGTTCTACCCTTGGCAAGTAGAACAACCTCCATCGGAGTAGGGTAGACTCTGGATTCCATGCCTAGCTAGTATGGTCTATGTCGGTTAATGCATTCTCATCATGTGGGTTGGATTCGAGTATTTTGGAAGTTCTACAAAGTGTATGTAGTGGAATGGGACGCTAATTGTACATTGCACGAGTAGTCTTTGAAGGTGCTAGTATGTGGTTTCCCTAGGTCTTCCAAGACCATTATATGGATGTCTCTTAAGTGTGAATATCTTTTAAGTTTCTAAATGACTATTTATTGACTAAGTTAATGCATGTAAATGAAAATATACTTATATAGTAGCTTTAAGGATTGCTTAGGTAGGCTTGAAGAGGGTGTATAGGAGATCTCTTCATGTCTTACTTATGTGAGTCATAGAGTAATTCTACGTAGGGATTCTAATGATGAAATGGGAATAATCTTACTTTAGGAAGCCTTGAGGATCACTTAGGTGTGTGTGGAGGGGTTGTATGTATGGCGCTTCATATCTTACTTAAGTTAGTCTTAGGAGGACCTTTGGTAGGAGGGTTATATGCTTATAGGAGGGTTATATACCATACCGTACAACATCCATTCCAAGACTATAATTAGGAATTTAGGTAAACTTACCAATTCTCCAAGCTATGATAACCATTTAGCAATTCTCAAAAATTCATAATCAATTTATATAGGTAGAAATAGGATTAAACAATGCATTACAATCTAATCACAATTCAATCATCATCAAATCAAGATCACAAGACCCACATTATAGGCTAAATTGAGAGATTAAGGAGATCATGGGTTATTCATAGAATTGGATTGAAATTCACCTTAAAAGTATTTATTAATCATAATCCATCATTAGAATGACTTTGAAAACAATTTGACAATGAACCCATGACTAGATTGAAAGATAGGAATTTTGACCTTAGAATCACATTGGAAAACCTTTGAAAGAACTCCTTAGATGAAAGGTTAACTAAGCATAAAGGTTTACCATATCTTAATAGAATAATAGCCACGAAAATTTGGAGAAGAAACCACCTGGAATCTATCCCCTAGCTTGATCTTGAACTTAGTCTGCAATGGAGGTTTTAGAGAGAGTTTTGAAAGGGAAAAGTTTGATTTGAAGAATGAATTCTATATTGGGTTTTTTAAAATGTTTTTAACTAACTTATAATACCAAAAAATAGGTAAAATAACCGTCAATAATTTAATTGGGACGTGGGGTAAATTTTCTAATTCACCCATTGGTTGGTCGTGTATAGAGAGTGAATTGCAGGTTCGTTTGACGGATGCAAACGATGGGGCATCGTCAAGTTGAAGAGAGGTACTGCACACCGTCGTTTGTGAAAGAGACTCCCTCATTTGGGGGGTAAGCTCCCACAACTAAGTGTGGATCCACTCCACCATTTGACGGGGCGTGATTCTAACCACTAGCCGTCGATCATGGGCGTGGTTTGACACTGCCTTGGCAGATTTTTTTTCCAGCCTTTAACTGCTCCTCAAAGGACCCTTAGGGTGGTCCTTGGGGAGTCGTGCCCGGATGTTTTGACCCTTAACACGAGAATTTACATGTTAGGATACCCCCCTATCATTTTAGACTCCAAACAACACTCCAACACAAGGTTAACATGCAAAGGGCACACTAGCACACAAATGACTAGTTTCCGGACGTCTTGGTTGTCCTTTGACGTTTGACATCAAACCTCATCAAACCAACCATTACAATCTGTGTCAAACCTTATAAACAAGTTATAAGCTCTTAAGGCACATGTGAAGATCTATATTATCTTTGTTCATTTTGAGGGTCATGACATAATTGATCGTTTGTGGGTAGTGGGTTGTCACGGTTCAGTTCGAGAGAGATAATCCTAAACCCTCTTCCACACATCCAGGTTTAGAGAGTGAATGGACTAAGGCGAATGTTGTGCTTAATTTATGGTTATTGGTGTTCGAGAGAAACCAACTTGCTCGATAAAGCGTTTACCCACAATTGATTCTAGCCTTAACTTATACGAAACTATTTACAATTAACTGCAATTATCTTATTGTTTATCTTAGCTCAAAATCCTATCATATACCAAAGAGTCCCGTCTCCAAATTCTTACTTTCATGTTTTTATTGGTTTAGTTGGTAATTAAATATAAATCCCCCCGATATTTGACACTCGTGTCAATCCTAGTTTGATATACTTTTCTTCATAAATGTCTTGTAACTATGAGTAACTTGAACTGATTTGTACTTGGCTATCAATTCTCAAAATCAGACCTTGTGGGAACGATCCCAACCCTTGTTTGGGTTGTATTACTATTCGCGGTCGTTGGCACTTGAACAGAAAGTAGTATCCTTATATGTGAAGTCAAAATGGAATCGTTGCTGGGAGTGGTATTATTTGAGAATTTTTAGTTATGTTGAATTTTTGATCTTGTTAGTTATAGTTGAACAATCTTAATTGTTAGTTTTGTTTTGCATGTTTGTGTATAGGAAATATTAGTGTGAACGACAGCAATGGTTGTCATCTTGTAACGACCCTTAAAATGAACTAGGATGAGTGTAAGGACCCTCAAAATGAATTACGGTGCTTAGAGCCTCACATGTTCCTAAAAAGGTAAATAATATGTTAATTAAGTGTTTATATTATGTATAATGGATTTGAAGTTGTTCGGAGGTCAAACATCCAAGAACGTCCAAGACGTTCGAAAGTTGGTCTTTAGACGTGCTACTGTGTCCTTGTATGTTTTCCTTGTTTTATGTATTGTTTGAGGTCCAAAAATAGTAGAGGTGACCCTATCATATTAATATAAATGTAAAGGGTCAAAAAGTTTGGGTACGACTCCCCAAGGACAACCTTAAGGGCCCCCGAAGAGGACCCAAACATTGGGCAAGGAGGCTGCCCAAGGCAGCGTGCAGCAGCAAGAAGTGGAGCTGCCATAGCGTCGTGCGCCTGGCACTGAGTGTGACAGTGTTTCGCGTGCCCTACACGAGGCCCACTACCTCAAAAATTATGTGGGGCAAAAATCAGAGGCTGCCCCGCGACGCGCAGCCACTTCCCAAATTTGATTGCGTCGATTTAAAGTCAATTTTGACATGTCTAAAATTCCTAATAAGTATGAGGGTGTTTTGATAACTTTGGGGGACGGTTATAAACTATTTTTGTGACCTATTTAACCCCTTTCCCAAGACAAAACCCCAACACTCAATAAGAAAAATCATAATCCCAAATCTCTCTTCTCTTCCAAATTTTGTCAAACCTCCATTGGAGGGAAAACTCAAGGTTCAAGATAGGGGATGGATTTTCATGGTTTTTTCTCCAATTTTTTGTGGGCTTCTCATGTAGAAAGGTATGGTGATCCTTCATCCTTAGTTATCCATTCATCTAAGGAGTTCCTTCAATGGGTTTTCAAAGAGAATTTTGATCAAAATTGTTATCTTTTAATCTAGCCATGTGTTCTTTCTCAAATTGATTTCAAAGGCATGCTAATGATAAATTAATGATTATCTATTGTTTTAAAGATGAATTTAGATCCAATTTTATGATGAACCCATGATCCTCCTAAATTATCAAATTGGCCTATGCTGTGGGTCTTGTGATCTTGACTCTATTTTGATTGAATTATGTTTCAACTATATTGAATTGCCTATTACTATTGGTAATCATGTTAATTGAAGATGAATTATTGATGAGTGATCAATTATGAACAAGGTTCAGGGATTGGGTAAATTGATCTATATTTCTCTTACTTTCTCTAGACTTGATGAAGAAGTGTACCTAATCTGATCTTGAAACCATGATATTTGAAGTATGATTTCGTTTATGTAATGGTATCTTTAGATACTGTTTTGTACATATATTGATGTTGAATTATGGGAATTGATCAATGATGATCAAATCTTGGAGGAATTGTAAATTTGCCCTATTCTCTCTACTTTTCTATAGAATTTCTAGATGCTTGGCCTTGTATGGCATTGTGTTGTATGGTCCACTTATGGTGGCGGTGTTTACCTTATTGTCATTCTATATGTGATTTGATCATTTCCTTTAAGGCAATTGTTTTATAAATGTGTGTTTATGATGATCACACAATGTGAAGTATTATGCCTAGACTCCAATGCTAGTTCATGATCTAGGTTATATTGATGATGCTTTCTATATGTGAATGAAGATGTTAGGGTTAGGGGCTTATACTTTTGACATTGTTGAGGTCTATTGATGATTGGTTACTCTCGTGTAGCATAACCCCTACCGATGAACCTTTACATGAAAGTGTGGTCTTAAGAATGATTAGGAGCCTTAGATTCAATTAATGAAGATGTCTTGTCTCCTATAATATAATGTTATCGTGTGTATGGCTTATATTTCCTATTACTATATTTGAGTTGTCTATGGTTTAAGGGGCTTGAATGTGTATTTTGACCTTTGTAAGGTGGCTGCCTCAATGTTGGGATTGTTTCCATTATGTGATCATGTTGACCAATGTACACACATTCACACTTCACGCATGCTTACCAGTAGTATAGGTTCATGGTGTGTAATGAAAGGGTATTCTCATATGCACTATTGTCTACGACTATGCATGTAAAATATATGTCCATGAAGTACGAATGTACCCCTTAACTAGGATGACTTGATAGGTGTACTAGTATGGGCAAGGGTATGGGACATTGTCTATGCATTGCACGTGTGTACCTTGATAGGATAGTTCCTAGGTCGTTGATTCTATGTACATGAATAGGAATGCATGATTAATATATGAACATGTCTTATATGATATGACGAAGTATGAATATGTATAGTGTCTAAATGTGTTTATATGAAAGGATTACTCATATAGTTACACCTATACACTTATGCATGAATGAAGTACAATTATGAACATGTGTGGTCAAAGGGTGTTTGTGTGAAAGGTTTGCTCACATATATGTACACATATACACACATAAAAGTATGTCTATGATGCTTGTATGATGATCTAGTCAATAAAGGGGCTCTTGAAAGGTGTTCTCAAGGGAATCCTAAACTAGATGGTGCTTGAATATGCTATGTCCATGTGAAAGGGTTTCTCACATGATTTAGGTTTACTGGATGGTGCTTGAATATGCTATGTCCATGTGAAACGGTTTCTCACATGATTTAGGTTTATGAAAGGACTCTCTCATCTATGACCTATGAGCTAAAAGCATATGAGTGGTTAAATCTCCTTAAGCCTATGTTTTATAAGTAATGTAATAAAAGCTTTTCAATAAAAGGGAACTTAGCTTAGCACCGAGTGAACTTGAAGTGGAGGGGTGTCCTTTCCCAATGTGGAAAGGTAGGTTCACCATAATTCTCATGAGGTGGATAACTACAATGCCTCAATAGGCATAAAAAGGATTTCCATATATGCCTCCAAGTTCCATAAACTATGTTTGCCCCATATGATCTAGCAAGTGATATCACCTAAGATGCTAGCATGATGTTAATGTTCTACTTTGGCTAAGTAGGGCACCTCTGTTGGTATGAGGTTCTACAACACCAAATTCAATGCTTAGCACCCATGATCTTAGTGTCGGTTAAGGCTATAGTTTCTCTAAAGTAAAATGGACAATGGAAGTAAAGTAAGAACCCTAACTAGGATAACCTAAGAGAAGTTGCTTAGTGTAGGTAGGGATATGGGACTTTACCTATGCACTACACAAGTAGCTCTTGAAGGGAGTTATAGGAAGGTGTTCTAATGTATATGTAAATGCTTATGTTTTTTATGTATGACATTGTAGTGTTGTCTACGTGTTGTGATGATATGCATGATATGAAGTCCTAATGAGACTATATGATTAAGGTCCTACTTGATGTGCATGTAGTTGACTATAGTATCATGGTTGGTGTATGAAGTAATTGTTAAGGCTTGTAGTCTCTTTGTAGGTTTACTAAGTATGTGTGAGGTTATGGGACTTCACATGTACATTGCACTAGTACGCTTAGAATGAGATTATGAATAGGGTTATATGATGTTTTATGAAGTGAAGTCCAAGTATGTTAATGTTGGCTATTGTCTTACTATGATGATGTTAGAAGTCTTGACTTGTATGTGGTCTTGTAATGAGTTCTTCTATGTGGTCCATCAAGTTTGTTGAGTCAAATGTGTGGTATATGTCTTATTGTATGAAATTGTTCTATGAATGCTTGTGTTGGATTAATGAAGGTTGTATGTATTATTTCCTTGTGACCTTAAGGTGATGCTTGAGTGTGGATAGTGTAATGGAACATTATGTAACAACCCTAAAAATGAATAGGATCAAGACTTAGGTTTTCAAGAATGCTTGCGATTAGACCAAGATCCACACGGACTGATACGCGTAGAACCAGACCTCAGAACCCTTACTAAGAGCTAATTGAGCTTGGAAAGGTTGGAACCAACCATGTGAGGCTCACAAAAACGAAGATTTAATCGAAGGAGTCCTTACCGGACTTAAAAGAAGAAATTTCAAGTTTTGAGGGTCCAAGGGTAAAATGGTCTTTTCCAGGACAAGGGTAATATTGTAATTACCCTGAGGAATTAATTATTTAATTAATTAATTAAATTAAATAAAGCAATTCAGGTGGGGCGACCCGAAGTGACCCATTTTCGCAAATGGGGTGTCACTCGGGTTCGAGCCCCACTAGAAGCAATGATTAAATTTGTTTTTAATTTATGTTGGTAAATTAATGTAATAAATTAATATTTATTAGCTGATTTAAGAAAAAGAAAAATCAGATTTTTATTTAAAAGTTTTAAAGAGTCCTAGTTGACTAAGTCCTTACCTAAGCCTAAACTACCTTGCACGTTTAACTTTCTCCTTCTCTCACGTCAACATCTCTCTTCTCTTTCACGTTTATTCTCTGCAAAATTAAGGTGAAGAACTGAAAATACATCAAGAGTTCTTCACACTTGAAGAACTCACACGAAAATTTAAGAAAAACAAAGTAACCAAAACGTTAAGGCAAAGAGAAGTTGTTGTCGGGTGGTGTGGACGTTGAGGAAGCTTGGACTGATTTGTGGAGAGGATTTTGGACAGCAATTTCGTGGTTGAAAAAGAAAATTAAGGTATGGGTCTTATTACTCTTGGTCCCTTCCCAAGAGACCCTTAGGACTTAGACGAATTTAATCCGAATCTAAGTTATTTCCCCTTTTGCATGCCCCTGTCACTAGCTCCCAATAAATCGTAGGTTGGGTATGATTGCTGGTAGATTTAGGTATGTTATGACTTCGTGATGAACATGATTTTGATTGTATACTTGAAATCGTAGGAAAGACAACCATATATTCGAATGTTTGTGCAAGTGTGTGTATGTGCAAAATGTTACTGTAAACTCACTGTAAATGAGTTTTTGATTTATGGCTTCAAGTTTTATAGGGTTTTGGTTGTCATTTTACGTGTATAAATCTATGTAATCGTGATGTTCATTAAAATGGAGATGGGGCTGATTTGAGTGTCAACATTTTGGCTAACGAATCCATGAAACACTCCCCCAAAAAGTATCAAACGATTCATGAATTGTCCTAAGTTTTCAAGTGAAAATATTGATGAAAACAAGTTAATAAGATGGCAAAGTTTCAGCCAAAAATACAATTTTAGTTTAGGCTAAAGTTAATGAAGAAATCTGGAAAAAAATTAAATTAATTTAAAGGGGTGAGGCCACCAGGATTCGAACCTGTGACCTCACCCGTGTGGAACCTTAATCTCGCAAGAAGTAATGAAATGGGGTTGGGGGGATTCGACCAAGGGTCTGCTGGTTGGGAAAGGAGAGAATGGTAATTTAAATAAATAAATGGGAGGCGTGGGAATCGAACCCACAACCTCCAGGCAGCGAATGAAAGAAGAGAAATTAAGGAAAAGAAAATGTGAGGCGTGGGAATCGAACCCACGACCTCAAGGCTGGAAAGGAGAAGGAGAATTAAATAAGAAAATAAGGTGAGGCTGTGGGGGCTCGATCCCACAACCTCACTGCCAAACGCCTAACTAAGTAAACTTTAATAAAAAAATAAAAATAAGGAGGCTGTGGGGGTTCGAACCCACAACCTCACAGCCTCTAGCGAAATTAAAAGAAAAATCAAGGAGGCTGTGGGGGTTCGAACCCACAACCTTCCAATGCCCAGCGAAAATGAAGAATAAATAAAAGAGGCTGTGGGGGTTTGATCCCACAACCTCTTGGTTTGGGCGAAAAGGGGCAATGTGATGTTAATGAAAAAGAAAAAAGGGTTGTGGGGGTTCGAACCCACAACCCTTCGGCCAATTTAAGAGGAAAACTAGATAGAAAATTAATGATACGATATTAATGTTGGAATTTAATCTAGAGTTCTAATGTCATGAATATAAAAAATAAAATCAACGAAAAATGTAAATGATATCCAAGTGATTCAAACTTGGGTTTCCTTGCCCAAACTTCCGTATTTGATACATAAGTCATGCGTGAACAAAATATCCAAGAATAATGCCACATACTTAGATCGAAATCAAGATCTTGATATACATACAAGATGCATAAGTCTTGTATCACATAATCTTAGAAAGATATGAATCACTTAGACAAAATATGAATGAAGCCTCATGGCTTGTATGTATAGACACATAAGTCTAACATACGTTCAAAAGTAAGTAAACCTAAGAGGTATGTAATGATATGATGAACCCTGGAAGGGTTAAGTATGAGTGTAAGAGACACTAAATAGCCAAGTGCATTGGCATATGATGAAATGAACATTCACGTAATAAGAGGTGAGTAACTATGAAAAAGCAAAGGTGCTAATGATAATGAATGTGGTGACAACATGATATGAGGCTATTGTAAATGATGAGAGCAATCTCAAATGAGCCTAAGTAAATGTTACCAATACGTACTCACCTATTAGAGTGTAAGATAATGAAGAGACCAGTCTCTATGAACACTCTAATGAAGGTATTGAGCTTAACACACTTAATACTAATGATGAAATGAGAAATCATCTAATGAGCTATGATGTCCTCATACTAGAAGCCAACTTCCATGACGTATGAGATGAATGAAATGGAACTTTATACTGAGCACCGATAGGCTAGCTATGAGAGGTGATGCCTTCTTTCGGGAAGGACGGAGGTTCACGTAACTCTCATGAGATGAGACTGTCCGGCTTGCCGGGTATGGGTATCCTTATATCTCCTAGTCTTCGAACCTATACTGCCAATATAGGGATATGGCGGGGTTAAATTCCCGTGTACGCTAGCATGTTATTGGATCACTTTGGTCGGTGATTCCACCTCTTTTCGGTGTGGGGGAGACACTGGATTTCATGATGCTCACATGATCTATGTCGGTTAAAGTTAAAGTTCCCAATGAATGAATGAGGCCAGCCTCAAATGCTGCACATAATGAAATGAATGATACCAAAGGTGTTAGGATAGGATAATCAAAGGTGAGTTAGATTCAAGTAATGACATTAGGTCATTGTTGGTCATTGCACAACGAACCTAAGGAAAATCTTAAACTACATCGTAGGTACAACTGGTGGTTACACTGGCCTATGAATGAAATGAAATGAAGTACGTATGAATGAATGAAGCAGACTCTGTTTTTGTTAATGAAGATTCCCTAGTTGAGGTCCCATCTGTTGAGCCCTCATTTCTGGGATGTCTTAATGTCAAGCCCATGATTCCAAGGTCTCTTGGCATATGAATGAATGATATGAAAGAAGTTATGTGCTACATGCAAAATGTACTGTATGCTATATGATATGTGCTATGTGTAAATGTTATGTGCTGTGTGCAATTGTGAAAAGTATGATGATGTATGTTATTCTCATGGTATCACTTTCCTAATCCAAATTTGGAAACCTAATCCAAATTTGGAAACTTTCCTAATCTCAATTTGGCAAGTCCACTGACTTGACTTTCCAAAAATCATGTTGTTAGGAAAAAGCTATTCTTTCTCATGCATTTCCTTGGTGTGTGCTTGCATATACCCATACTTAGTACAAGTGTGTACTAACCCTATACAAACTCTACTATTTTAGGTGCAGGCAAAGGTGGACGATAGAGCTACAGGATCATCGTTGCAGTTACCCGGACGTCCAACATTCATCCGGTTTTGGTAGGTCCTCATGTCTTTGAGGATGCTACTATTTTATATTCTAGCTTAGTCTTAGAGTTGAGCTAGTGGAGCATGTTCCACTAGCGTTTCTTTCCTGTTTTTATTCAGACTATGTATTGGTGCCATTTTGGCAATTATACGCTTTATAAGAATTGAAATATTTCTTTCAGTTGCTTATCTCTTAATGTTAGATGGTTGATGGTGAACAATTACGTATTTATGAGAATGTTTGTATAAGTATGTTAGGAAACAAAAAGTTTCAAATTTTCCGCTAAAATTAACCTATGTAATGTAAGAATGACGTAAGTAGGCTTGTCTGCGACCTCTGAGAGGTCAACCACACCGGTCTCGTCTGGGGTCTAGATTCCAGTCGTGACACATTATCTATACATTGCACCAAGTATCACTAGAGGGTTACTTAGAAAGTCAAGGAGTGAAAGTAAAATGAGTTTACTGCAAAAAGAAAAAGGGTTTACTGTAAATGGAATAAGGTTATTGTAAAATGGTTCGTAAATTGTCTTATGCAATGTAAGGTTTTGGGTGATGTTATGACTATTATATATGCCTAAATGGAGTATGTGAATTGTATGATGCTTACGGTATCAAGTTTTATTAAGCTTTCACAAAAGCCATGATGCATGGTTTCAAAGTAAAAGGTCTCCTTAAAATGCATGTTTTTGCATGGTTGCCATACTTAGTGCATTCTTGTAATAACACCATTCTTCTTTATCTTTTTACACAGAGTGTAGGTTATGGATGCTTAAAGGGTGTCTCTAAGGTGAAGGGCTTGATATGTGGTTCCCAATCTCAATGAAAGTGATCCTTAAGTTCAAGGATTTCCTATGTCAAGTTTTATAAAGTTTTCTAATAGTTTAGTTTATGAATTTATGTTGTAAGGGTCGTGTCCCTAAGTTACTCTAATGATGATTATCTAAGATGGCAAAGAGACTTAGAGTCTAACTATGTACTATGTTATTTTAAATATAATGGAAGTGAAGTTGCTAGCATATGATGGCTACGAAAAGTTTTAATTTTCCGCTTAATTTACCTATGATAATGCGATGAATGATAACTATGGACTTCTATAAGACCTCTGAGAAGTCAAGTACTCCATGTTACTTCTAGGGGGTGATCCCCGGTCGTGCCAATGAGCTAGAGCCTCACAAGATTTTCTTGAGTAAATAACGTAGTAAATTAATGAGAAATCACATGAAAACTTCAATTTATACCTTTTCATATACATTATCATGATCATACCATATTTCACAATATAATGCCGAATAGGCCATGTTTATAATGATTATATCAAGTAATCACCACCACCATAAGTGGACCAGACCAAACAATAACAATTCAATATCAATTCAATGGTAAACTAAAGAATTAGGTCAACACATACCCTTCCCATAGCCATGGTCATCACCCTTTAGCCTTTCCAATACCAAGTCACATCATAGAGATATTGCCCATAACAATATACATAAGACTAAGCCAATAATTCAATCAAATCAATGATCCATCAATACCCAATATAGATATCAACATTATAAGGAAGTCATGAACAATTCTAACATTAATAAATTCCTAATTCAATAGCCCGACACAATCTACACATAAGTTCAATATAATTAAGTGAAGATCAATGTACCCACTTTAGATCCAAAATTAGAAATTCAAGGAATACATGGCTTCATGGAAGTTTTGATCATAAAACAATCAATAAACATTGAATACTTCATAAAACATTGATATAAACCTTTTCATGCAAGAACCCATGCTTAGAATTCAAATAGGGTTTTAGGGTTTTTTTGAGATCTTTTGAAAAGCCTTTGAAATTGGCTCCTTGGATGAAAGAATAATCAAAATGAAACACCATACCTTTATTGGAGAAAATCCACGAAATTTGGTGATGAAATCAATGAAGAACTTCAATCATAGCTTCAACCTTTCCCTTATTAGAAAAATCTTGACAAATCTTGAATTTTCTTGAATGAAGTCTTCTACTTTAATTTTTTCTTCAGGTTTTGACCTAGGGTTTGAGAGAGAAGAGAATAATGGATTAAAAGATGGAAATACGATTATTTAGGGCTTTATAAGACTTGTGAAAGCAGTTTTAGGTTTTCCTAGTGGGAAAAGGAGAGGAAAATTACCTTATTTAATATTTTCCGGGGGCTAAAGTGGAACTGCACTATACTAGTCACTAGAATCGTCATAACTTTTTAATCAAAAACTCGATTGATGTGAAATTGGTGGCATTGGAAAAGGATTCAAATACCTTTAATTTCATAGGTTATGGCTCACGTAGTTCTTTATATACTAATAGATATGGTCGTTTGAAGTTTACCCTGGTAAAATCTTATGTCAAAACTTATTCGGTAAGAAAACTTTCAACTCTACTTTGTGCAAGGGTTTTCTAATAACCTTATTTGATATTCAGAATCGTTCGCACACTAATAAATTTAACATAACACTTGAGAAAATTAAGAGTCACTCTGTATGACCTTATACAAAATTTAAGAATGGCTTGGGCTTAACTTAGAAATTTTAAGGGTGTTACAGAATAGGTCATCATGATAACTCTCAAACATCCTCCTTGGTATGCTGATTTTGAAAATTATGTAGTGTTGGGCTAATGCCAGAGGAACTGAACTTTCACCAACAAAAGAGGTTCTTGTTTTATGTACAAATATACCTTTGGGATGAACCATATTTCTTTTCAGGAATGTGCTGACCACATCATTAGATGTTGTGTTCCAGATATATATTCTCCACTCTTGTCATGCTTCACCGGTGGGGGTATGATGAGCGCACCGCAACTAATGTTCTACAAAGTGTCTATTACTGGTCATCCCTCTATAAGTATGCGCACGAATTTACGAAGTGATGCTCTCAATATCAAAAGCAAGGCTGGGAGTCCAAAAGACAGGAATTACCTCTCACTCCCATTTTAGAAGTTGAAATTTTTGATGTTTGGGGTATAGATTTTATGGGCCCATTTGTGAGTTCATTTTGTAATAAGTACATCTTAGTGGTTGTATATTATGTGTCTAAGTTATTGGAATTTGTTTCACTGGCTACAATAAAGGGAAAAGTGCAGTTCGATTCCTAAAATGCTACATTTTTGCTAAATTTGGTATACTTGCTATTATTAGTGATGGTGGATCCCATTATTTCAAGAAATTATTCTCAGCTGCATTAAGAAAATATGGGTTAAAACACAAAGTGGCAAACCCTTATCACCTTCCCCCAAACAAGCGGTTAAGTTGAAGTGTCAAACTGGGACATCAAGAGCATCTTAACCAAGACACTGAAAGCCAATATTACTAATTGGTCTTGAAAGCTTGATTACGCCCTATAGGCATATCGTACCACATATAAAACTCCAATCGGTATGTCTCCATCTCAACTAGTCTTTGAAGTCCTTCCATCTAACAACCGAATTGGAACATAAAGCTATATGGGCATTGAAAGCACTGAATTTGGAGTGGACAAAAAATTCTCAAGAGAGAATGGAGCAGCTAAACTAGTTAGACAAATTCAGTTTTAAAGTGGTAGATTGGGTGCTTATTTATAACTCTTGCCTTAGACTTTTTCCCGGGAAGATCAAGTCCAAATGGTCATGAACATTTAGAGTGACGTGAGTGTTCAATATGGGGACATCAAAGTTGAGGGACAAGGAGGACCTGCTTTTAAGGTGAATGGGAAACGTTTGAAAGAATACTTTTGCAAGTGCCAAGTGATATCCCTGATCGAGGTGGTGTACTTGGAAGAGGCTTGAGGAAACTTTCCCCTCATGCCATGACATTAAATAAGGCTCTTCTTAGGAGTCAGCCCAAGTGTTAGTGTTTTTGGTAATATGTGAGTTAATGTTGCTGGTGATGGATAATGTGGAAGAAATATTTGGCATATCGCTAAAGTTATTCAACGAGCACGATGTAGTTCGCCAATTAAATCGACAAAAAATAAATTGAGTTCAAAGTTCTGGAATGTTCGGCAGGAGATGTTGGTCATTAAGTGAATTGCTGATGTGCTTAGGCGTCCGGACTCAACCGCCGTTTGATCTAGCCCAATTTGGATTTGGTTTCTATAAAACTCGGCAAGCCCGTGAATTATTGGCGAATCTCCGATCTAGTCAGCAATCCTGATCTTGTCCTCTGTCTGGATCCCAACATCAACTGGAGGACCTATAAAACTCGGTGAGGTAAGTGACAACTCGGCGTGTTGCCAAATGGATCGGCGAACACGACTAATGTCACAGATGGGTGCAAACTGAATGGTTTTTCAAAGGCCAAAGTTTAAAAGTTTCATTCTCTTTCATTTTCCCTTATTTTCAATCTTCACAATCTCATACACACACTTTAGTTTCTATATTTTATCATTTATCTAGTATTCTGTCATTGATATGTGCTCAGGGTTGAAAGACTATGCCGCCTAGCATTACAATCTTTATTAATCGGCACCAAAGGTTAGTTTGTCGAACCCCTAATTTATTTTAAGAACTTTTATACTAATTTGCAATGATTATATCTTACTGATGCATATTGGGCCTCTCCAATTTAAATTGTTGTTGTTTGGTTGCCTGTTAGTTCGATAATCTTGCTGTCACGCCTTGAATGTTTGATTCCCGTAATTTTTACCTTAAGATGGATGAAATTTGGCGGGGTTGTGTGCGGATATCATTGGGTCTAAGATTAATATGAGTTGTTCATATTTGATTGTGTTGTGGGGTTTCGAAATTAAATTCGAGAAGATGGGTTTAAAGTTGGCACGTTGGGTGATTTGGTGATATGGGTCGAGCTCTCTGAACCACATGGCAGTTCGCTGAAGTTCCCCATCCCATTGTTAGTTTCTTGCTATATTTGTTACTATACACTCTAACTTTTGGCGAGAAGCTTGAGGTCGCTGAAGGCACTTTGCGACTCGCCGAAACTCTTCTTGAATGTCCTTTGTATAATCCCCTTTATCCTTCTAGTCCTTGCTCGCCAAAGTAATTGGCGACTCGCCGACTATTTCAGTGAGTCTTTCTGCAATTGATTTTCTATGTGTTGGTTTGAACATCTTCAGACTTTTTTTAATGCTTTGCAGAAATGGATAGACTGAAATTAGCTGGGAGAATTATGCCACCCAGACAGATAAGAGCATAAAATTTCAAAATGAATGAAGGGAGGTCAAATCCTCCCATGGAGGGAAGACAAAACCCTCTATCTGGAGATAACGGCAAAAGTAGGAGGTCCAGTTCTGACAAGAAGACTACTCTTTGAGACCCCTTTATTCCTTCATGGGCCCAGAGATTTTATGCAGTTGTGGAGACCTTTTTGGCAAGTATACCCTTTTACATACTCTAATATAGTTATTGTCCCTTATGAAGTGACCCCAGACATTGATACCCAAGTTCAGACGGTTATGTGGTTTATTGTGATTCATCCAGGGCCGTCCTAGGTTGTATGTTGATACAACAAGGTAAGGTCATAGATTATGCTTCTAGACAACTTAAGGTCCATGATAACAAATACCTAACTCATGATCTCGAGCTTGCAGCCGTAGTGTTTGCTCTAAATATTAGAGACATGACTTGTATGGTGTTCATGTTGATGTGTTCGCAAATCATAAGAGCCTCCAATATGTGCTCACCCAGAAATAATCTTAGTTAGAGAAAATGGATTTAATTCCTCAAAGACTATGACATGAATGTGATCTATAATCTGGGTAAGGCCAATGAAGTGGCTGACGCCCTCAGCAAACTATGCATCGATAGGGAATATATGTTGCGGACGAGAAGAAAGAATTAGCCAAATATATTCACTGGTTTGCTCTCTTAGGGGTTATCCTTATGGACACATCAAATGGTGGTTTGATAGTTAAGAATGGGTTAGGATCTTCATTGCTAGAAGAGATTAAGGACAAGCAGGTGATTTATCAAACTTTAATTTAATAAAAATTTTAACATAAATTGTAGAGTACTAGTCTTTAATATAATCCTTCTACATAGTATGGACAATCTCCTCATGTTAAACTTGAATTTCTCAATAATATGACCGAGAAGACGGGCCAACATTGTTAAATTGAGACATTTGTTTGTCGATAACATTCTCAACTATATTTTCATGTGCATAGAAAATAAATATTTCATCACTCCTTTGGTATTCTTGCAAATAATTATGTAAAATTGTACAAGCTATGAGAATTTTCACTTGTCTATTAATATCATAATGATTCATTCCTTGATTCACTTGTGTGCAATTACACATTATCAGTGCATTAATTTCATGCTAAAATCAAACATATTGGAAGAAGTGATTTTGTTGGATAGTACGAGTGCCATTATGTCCATTTTTGGGCTGTGACAAATGATATCAAAGCCATCACCTTACCTTACCCTTTCAAATTGCAGAACATTTTTAATTTGATAATGCATACTTCCTATATGTCTACCACTTCCACTTTAGCACCAGGTCTAAAATCCAAGTCATACAAGACACATCAAATACTCACATGAGGAACTAAACACTATTCAACATTGTAAGTGAGAGTGAGTGGAATGAAGCGATAAGATTCAAATTGGACCAAGAACGCACGACAGATATTAAAAAGTTAAGATTTTCCCTAAAAGTCACTATAGTCTCGCGAAGAAAAGCAACAAGCGTCTCTACGTCGATCTTCGAGGCTCTATTAGACTTGACTTGTTCATAGGTGATACATATGACCCTGGGCTCTAATAAAATTTTGGCACAACCAAAAATAGGACGTGATGACACTCATTTTATCCCTCCAAGACAAGTCGGCCTAAAATCCAACTAATATGATAAATGTGGAAGTAAAACAAGAATAAAATCCAATTCAATTGAATAATGTGGAAATTTATAATCAATTTAAATATACCATAAAACCTGGTTGTCAAGTGCACAAGCTTCTAATGTATTAAATTAGAATTGAAAGAAATGACAAGTCTCAAATGATGTTATCTCTAAAGTAGAACAAGATAATAAATAGGATTAAAGAGGTCCGCTGCGATAAGAAATAACTATCTTACAGATCTCCATAAGAAGCCTCAGACAAGAACAACAATAAAAATATCACAAAGATCATGTCTCATAACCCACACAATTGTAAAAGCAAAAAGTGAGTACCAAACCACACGGTACTCATCAAGAAAACTTCTAAACACAAGTTAAGAATATAGAATATGGGTACTCCTATA
Organism: Solanum sitiens; assembly: GCA_016801875.1. NCBI lineage: Eukaryota > Viridiplantae > Streptophyta > Magnoliopsida > Solanales > Solanaceae > Solanum > Solanum sitiens. The sequence continues at coordinate 877,178 of JABWTJ010000322.1, read as the reverse complement.
ACCCAAACCGAACCTCCACAACTACAACCTGCATAAAACCAGTAAGACCTAACAGTTCACAAATAATATAACTCATATCTCAATAACAACACTTCAACAATTTTAGATCAACATTACAGGAGATCAAGTTCACCAATCACAAGTTCTAGAGAAAATCACGCACAAGTTCATAAATTATAAAGATACACAATGCAATTAAATGTAATGCCAAGTATAGTGATGCATGTTTTACATAGACATATACACCAGATGTCTCTCATTTTGAGACCCATAGGGAAATATCTATCCATGCATCCACACGGAGTGCCACACGACACTCCATTATAAAATCCATCACAGCGTGCGACACATCATTTTCTCACAATCCAAAAAGGACGTGATAACACTAGAATGAAAATCTAATACAATAAAATGATGTGGAAATATATGATCAACATAAATATACCCCAAAAACCTGGTTGTCACATGCACAATCCTCTAATGTAATGCAATAGATTTGTAAGAAATTACAAGTTTCAAATGATGTTGTCTATCACATACGGAGAGCACCGCCAGATGTAACCGACGTCGACGTTTTCGAAGAGGACTCAAACAAGCCCTTAGCATTCGTCATAACATATCATACGCTAAAAAAATACAGAAAATTAAAACTTGTTTTTGCATATACTAAGTGAAGTATACTTAGACTTCTCCTCTAGCAATATGATCAACATTCATACTATATTCTAGTAAAACTGTCTCACATAAAAACTATCTAAAGAGTACGAATCTTGGACGTAGACAATACAATATTAATATGTCATATAGGCCTTTCTAAAATAGAATTCAATGATAAAATGAATAAAAGAGTATTCTTAAACTACTACAATCTTCAAGGCTATAATAATGAAAAGATAGCATCCCGAACATGAGGACCTACCAACACTTGGAGAAAGAGTTCCAAGATTCTTCAATCGACCTTCTTAATCATCAATGGACGGACCCTATATTTGTAGTTATATAAAGTATATGGGTTAGTACACCACATGTACTAAGTATGGGTATATGCACATAAAACATTTAAAGGCATGCATGAAAAGGACCATTTCTTTAGAAAGCATGCTAAGTCATTTGAAAGCCTTTAATGCACATACAATAGAGCATATATAAGATAAGGATCACAACAACATGAAGCATGATCATGACCAAAGACATATCATCATAAAGTCATATTAACATTTCATGTTCAATAGTTCATTTCAACATAACATACAAAACACATACCAATAATCCCATCCCAAGCCTACAAATGCAAGGACCGTATGAAGCCCCATAACTCCACATAATAAAGTAAACAAGATAGGATATCATAAGTAATGCTTTGCTGCATACAACTTATATCATAAGTAGTCATCACCACATATAGCAACATGGACCAATAACATGTTCATAAACATAACCAACATCATATAAGAACAACTTCATATATTATAAGCATTATACATTTCATGTCATCATGTTACATGAGAACAATCTCATAGGACTTCCCTTAGAGTCAACTTGTGCAATGTCTAGGTAGAATCCCATACCCCTACCTATACTAAGTAGACTCCTCAAGTACCCCTAATCAATGTCCATTTACTTTAGTCTTTAATTTTACTTGAGGGAACAATCATCTTAACCAACATTAGACCATGTGAGCTAAACATGGAATCCAGTGTCACGAAACCCCACACCGAAAGAAGGTGGTCTACTCGCCAAGGTAGAACCAAAACGTGAACATAACATTCTAGGTGGATCCACTAGCTTGTATTCCTATGGAAACAACATAGTTCAAGAACTAGGAGATATATTAGACACCTATTGTTCAACATTACATGACAACCTCTATCTCATGAGAGTCATTGTGAACCTACCTTACAACTTAGGAAGGGACACCTCTCATATCTAGTTCACTCGGGGCTAAGCTAAAGTCCTTCTTTGAATTGCCTTTAAGTTATCATTTTATCATAAAATTTATCATAGGTCATCGAAGATTAACTCCTTGTATAAACATGATCATTAGCTCATTAGGTTTATGATGAGAATTTCCTTTCATCACACCCTTCATTAGTAAGATTAACATATCATAGTCATATTGTATAAGACATACAAAAGGACATCATTAGTCTTACATCATCATATCCTTACCATGATCTCACATTTGACATTCATAGCTCAACATATATGCATAGCAACATGATACATACTTCAATTGCATAGCAACATCATTTATAGGCCAACATCAACAAAATAGAGTAATCGTAACTTTAGAAGACTTACCTATTGCTTCCAAGAATCTTCATCAAGAACTTACACTCAATCGATAACAATCATCCAATAATATAGTGAAATACTCAATAACATAACCAATCCCAACCACTATATTCATACACAAGAGCAATTAATAGTTAGGGTTAAGGAAATGATTCATTTATGAGTTCGTTCAAGCAATAGTTCCAATCCCAACATTACATGATGTTAAGTGAATAATATAACATAATCGAACTCCATTAGAGAGGACATGCTTCACACGCAAACCAACAATACCATATCAATTATTCTAGAATACATACTTAATTAGTCATAGAAAAATTATAATTCATCATCCTTAGTCATAAATTTCAAGTTTGGAAGAAAACACATTTATAGAGTAAAACCCCTAGGTATTTAAATTGTTAGAAATCATATTTGAAAGGACCTCTTGGGGAAAGGAATCCCAAGAGTGAATAACACATACCATATTGAGAATTAATCCGCGAAATTCGATTGAAAAACCATGGGAATTTGATCTTCTTCTTCAAGATTCCTTGTTATTTAATGGAGGATGAATAGAGAGATAAAGTAGAGAGAGATGAGAGCTTTTGGGTTTTGATTTTGGATTATGTTTTGAGTGAGTAAATGTTTGGGAAATCTGATTAAAAACCAATATATAGGCCCCCATGAAATACCCAGAAGACCCCTCACTTAAATTGACCCTTTAATGAAGTCAAACTTGAATTCCAAATTTTAGATTTTCGTTGGGGAACAAGTCTGCGACACAGAGATGCTCCCGCAAGATTTTCTAAGTTAATTTTTGAGATAGAGGAGTCTGGGACGTTCCCGCGATACAGACGTGATTTTTGGCCAAAGTCACACCAAGTCCGCGACGCGGACCCATTTCTCCCATGTACATTTTATGTAACATTCCAGAAAATGTACATGTCTAGTGAAGAACCTATTAGGTTTTAAGAATACATATTGGGATACATAGGCATCCCAATTCCCAATATTGAGTAATATTGGGCATATTAGAGAATATTGGCTTAAGGGTGTTCGCCAAATTTTATGTATTAACAAGTATTTAAAATATAATCCAAGCTTGTTTAAGAATTGTACCTGCAATGAATACCCTAAGCTAAAATACAATTATTCTTCACATACACCCTCATTAGGGACTAGGCATCCAAGTGTCAAGCCTAGGTACCATAGCACATAATCACTTAAAATGATCATGTAGATTAAGCAGTGCCCAAGGGCATAGTGAGGATCCTTGGGACAATAAGTGAACATTGCAAATGAACCTTCCAGAATAGTTAGTTGGGAAAGTGCACGGCAACACATGTGCAACCGGCCAAGAGACCAAGCTAACCGATTCAGTTAGAGCGGTTGGGGACAGGCGCGCGTCCGGGTCAGGCCACGTGGGGCCAAGATACCTAACTGGTCCGGACTAACCAAAAATAACTAACTAGTGGACCCTACAACCTAAGACCTAACCGGGTGACATTAAGACGAGTAACTAGCTAAAGAAATATCCTAGTACCTAACCTAGGATGGTCCAAAGGGTTAGTTATGGTCCGAACAACTTAGGGTTACTTTAGTAATTAACCTAGGTTACTTAATTAATTAAATTAGCAACTTAATTGATTAATTTAAATGGTAAAAACCGAAACTACTAAGCAAAATTCCAGATTTTGGTTAAGTCAAGTGTTCTCCTATTTTTAGTAAATTTAGGAGGGACGTTTTGGTAATTAGCTAATTGAGTGATTTAATTAAGTTATTTAGTACAAATTGAATTAGTCATATTCAGTTCCTAAAGACTTAGACTCACGTTATTCATCAGTAAACCCTACCACTAAAAATAGTGAAAAACGTAAGAAAACCCTAGGCGATTTCAAGCAGTTCTTTAAGGTTTGCGTGCAAAGTGTAAGGTGATCTTCGTAGATTTAATTCTATAGTAAGGTATGGGTTTTCTTTCCTGGATTTCCTTCTCCAAGAGGCCTTTCAAACGTTTTGACTTCAAGAATATCGAAATTAGGGTTGTTCCCAATGAATAACATGTTCATCTCCCTAGTTCTCCAGATTTCCGATTCTTGTAGTATGTATAATGTAAATGTCGAACTTGTTGTTGGTATGGGATACTAACTGATCATTATGTGTATGTTTTCATGATTTATAATCTCGAATGAAACTTACATGTTAGATCCGTTTACTTAGGGTATTATTTACATGAGATGATAAATGTTGTAATGCCTACTTGTGTTCGAGAAGATGAAATTGTTATAAGTTGTTCATTGAATTGTTTCATAGACTAATCAAAGGTTAAAAGTTGGCTTGTTTAACATGATAGATTACTATAATGTATTCTTGAAGTAATTGAATTGGCTAGTGATAATATCATAGTTTGATTTATGCCAACAAATTGGCTAGCAATATTATTTCCAAAATATGTAAAGTCATACCAATCTTAACTCAATGAACTCATAACATAGGGTATGTCAATCAATGGGGCAAGTTCCAACATACCCTATCCACACGAACTTGTGAACGTAATAGCATTGAATAAGTCCTTATAACTTTCATAAAGAATTGTACAAGACTATCAATTAACGTTGAACAAAATAAAGTGAGTAATGAAATAACTAAAAGCTTAAGTTATAAAATTTACCTAATATGGAGTGTTAAAGGAAGTGAGACAGACCTCACTTACACTTAAACGATTATTTCAAAAATACTCACATAAGAGGGTGCTAGAAGCTGTGAGACAAGTCTCACTCGCACCATGATAATAATGTAAGATTTAAGTTCATATTCATCAAGTATAGAAAAGGGATGACCAGTCATCCATTGAGTTAAGTATACCTCATACTAGAAGCAAGCTTTCATAATGTTGGAGTCAACTCTAAAAGTTATAAAGTAAAATAAATCTGAGCTAAGCACCGATAGACTAGCAATGAGCTTGTGCCAGCACATGTAAGCCTCATGAGACGAGATCACCACCCAGGTGGACTAGGGTCTGTGAAGTCTCCTAGTCTTTAGACTATGTTGCCAGCATAGGGACTAGCTAGTGGATGACTCCACCTAAGAATGATAGGTAGTATTCGGTTTCACTTTGGCCGGTGATACCACCTCTTTTCGGTGTGGGGAAAACACTAGATTTCATGTTTCGCTCACATAATCTATGTCGGTTAAAATCTCAAGAAAGTATTCGATTGTGAACCACCTCTTTTCGGTGTGGGGAAGACACTGAACTTGGTTTAACTTTAGCCGGTGAACCACCTCTTTTTGGTGTGGGGAAGACACTAAGCTTGGTTTCACTTTAACCGATGAATCCACCTTTTTTCGGTGTGGGGAATACACTGGATTTCTTGTTAGCTCACATGATCTATTTCAGTTAAAGATTTCTTTAAAGAAAGTAAGAAAGAATGAAAGTAGCATGTTCAAAGTGAACAACATATTAAAGGAGAATAAGCGTAAGTTCAAAGTGAACTAAGTAAGCAAGAGCTTAAAAATGTCAATCATCAGTGTTTGATAAGAATGAAGTTTTAACAAGTTAGTGGTTTATGCCAATATTGGAGTATGAATATATGCCCCAAGATATATATATTATGCAAACAACCAAATAATGGCATAGCCAATAAAGATTGGCTTATAAATACATACATGCCCAATTTAAGAAGAATGAGAAATCTAACTTGTGAGTAGGGTAGCCAAATCATTTCCTTAGTCTTTTGGATTACTTACTCGATTCATTGTAGGTATGGGACTACAATGAATCATTGAACTTGTAAGTAAAACATAAGATCAAAGAAGATCATTGAACTACACAACAAAAAGAAGAAAAGACTGAAGAATAAACTAAGGCTGGAGAGGTGAGCTCTCGGCCTAAGGGAGCAATTTATTAAGTTTTGATTAAGTTGTTCTAAAATTATGTTCATGATTCCAATGTCTTATGTTCATATAGAAAATGAGTTGTGTGCTTTAAATGCATGAGAACATGTCATATTCATAGCATAATTCACGATTAATGAATTAAGAAAGTGAAGTGACTTAACTTTCCAGAAACGGCATGTTTGCTTTAGTAAGAGCTTTCCTTGATCATGCATATTTCTTATGTGTTTATGTGCATACACCCATACTTAGTAAAAGTGTGTACTAACCCCATATATTATTACTATTTTTATAGGCGGAGGTCCGAGAGAAGATTGAAGATTCGACGAAGCAGTTTGGATTAGCGATCTCCAGACTTTGGTAGGTCCTCTTGAGTTCAAGGATGCTACATTTATTATTCTAGCTTAGTACATTAGACATAGGTGGTGGATGTTGTCCCTAGCGTTTCATTTCAAACATTTGTTCAAGTGTTTGTAATAAGGCCGATTGGCAAACTATTATTATTATTATGATGATTCTTTATTTCAATTGTTTAATATATATGAATAGATGGTTGCTTTAGTTAGAGCTTATTGGACTATCACTCGTATGCAGTTATATGAAGTCTATGTACACTTCAATAAGTAATTAAAAAGTTTTAAATTTTCCGCAAATTTAACTGTATGATTGTGATGAAAGCAAAGAAGAGGCTTGTCTGCGACCTCTGAGAGGTTAACGACGCCGGTTGCATCTGGGGTCTAGATTCCGGGTGTGACATTTTGGCGGTTGCTTTGGCAGCTTGCTTGGCTACGTTTGGGGTCCCTTCGTGGACCCCTACGGCGACCCTTGGGGGGTCGAACCTGCATTATTTCACTCTATATACATGGTTTTACCTATTTACATTCATTTTACTAGTTTTAGACCTCATACAACACCTCCAAACCTTCACGATACCTAAGGACGTTAAACTAGTTCAATTACACTAGCAGACGGACGTCATGGACGTTTCTTGACGTCTTGACTCTAATACTTCTGAAATGGTTTATAAACACTATTTTAGCCCTTATAACAATGTTACTAACCTTAGACCAATATGTGAGGCTCTGTATAAGTTCTTGGAATTTCGGAGTGTTACATTGTCTCTAATGTAAAATAAGATCATAAATAGGAGGAAGAACACACACTCGGTGACAAACAAGTAACTCACAAATCTCCACAGGAATTCTCATACAAAAAGAAAATAAAAAACATCACAAAGATCGAAACTCGTAACCCACACAAATCTAGAAACAAGCGATGAGTACAAGACCAAACGGTACTCAACAAGCAAACTTCTAAACATAAGTTAATAATATAAAATTGGGTAGTCCTACTATACCATCTGAACCTTCACAACTAGGACCTGCATAAAACCAGTCAAACCTAACAATTCATAAATAATATAGCGCATAGCTCAATGAAAACACTTTGACAACTTCATATGAATAATTCACTAGATCAAGTTCACAATCACAAGTTCCACATAAAGGCACTCACAAGTTCACAAATAATAAAAATATGCAATGATATTAAATGTAATAAAAATTATAGTGATGCATATTTGACCTAGTGATACATACATGTTGTTTCTCAGTTTGAGACCCATGAGGACATATCTCTCCAAGCAATAATCATGGTGTGTGATAAGACACTCGATAATAAAATCCTTCACGACATGTGACACGTCCCTCAATAATATAATTTGTTGTGATGGGCGACACATCCCTCGAATCATAATATTCATCACGGCGCGCAACAACTCTGTCTAAATGGTACATCCTTTTCAATTTTTTATTCTTCCTCAATTGACATAACAGTTCTCACAACCATGTCTCAGAATCAATGAAAATAACATGTTCACACAAATAATTATGAGATGTTCATTTTCATAACAATGCAAAATTCACAACAACACAATCGTGATACAATATCAACAATGAACAAATAAGTCTTTCAAATTATTTTCAACAGACAACAAACTAATAATTAATCGTATCGCCTTTTACTACCCTTTTTTCATCATTAGAATTGTTCAATATGGACAAATTAACTCATCATCAAGTCCCATTACTCCTAACACATACCACAAGTAAATACTTGATTCTTTATACTTAACAAGGGTTGATAAATCCACTTGCCTCAAATAATTGAATAATCACTCTAGAACTTGAGCCTTTCCTTTTCATTGGGCTTCCAAATCAATGGAATATACTAAAATGTACAATATTTGTTAGCAAACAAGTCTACAAAAACTCATATTATTATATGTCTAGCCTAGACTCCAAAAACTCACTCAAATCTATAGTCAAGTTCATAAGTCTTGATCCCAACTAATATGTTGAGTCTCATTCCTTCAATATTATAAATCTAGTGGTGTTTATATAATATACCTAATATTTAATTATCTATATTAATAATATTAAAAACATGAATCACATTATTATGAAACCATAGAAATAAATTCTAGTACCAAAACTAGTTAAAAGAAAAAATCACAAATTGTAACTACGGGAAAAGAACGAACAATTTTAAAAGTACCTAACTAATAACAATTGGATTTTCATAAATGTTATCCATTATTCCATAATAATTACCCATCTTTGCTTATAATATTTTACTATTTCTTTGGAAAATATGAGTGGAAAGAATGAAACAAATCATTGCAAATTAATTCAGGCAATACCATATATATATATATATATATATATATATATATATATATATATATATATATATAAAAGAACCACTAGGTATTGTCCGACATTAATGATTGAAGCTTAAAGAGAATATTACCTGACAATATATCTCTGTAGATGCAGCAATAGGTAAGGCTTCTTGACATAAGTTTTTATTCTTTCTTTTTTTTCTTCTACAATAAGTTATGAACCTAAAAGTGATAAATCTCACTAACTTATTTTAATATATGTGCCAAGTGAAATATGGTATTAAATAAATTATGAACTAGGTTCATTAACCACTAATAAAAATAAAATAATTATTTAAAATAAATACTTATCAATTAAATAATTATTGTTATTGAATATTTCAAAATTCCCATAAGCAACTCCACCGATTAATCATAACTGGCTCGGAAACACTATAGGGATAGGCAAAAGAACAATTTTATGAAATATCTAAAAATGAACTTTCGGATCATTGCATTATCCACAGCTAAAAACTATGTTCGTTCTCGAACATAAAGAAGAAGAAGAAGATGAAGAAGAAGAAGAAAGCAAAACGAAAGGTAAACTTTCTCTTTGCCAAGGAGAAGATGCGGGTTCGATTCCCGCTATCCGCCCAAGATCCAAGATAAAGTAATTTTTTTACTATTTATTTTTATTATTGAATTTCATAAATAGCATTAAATATATCCTTACATTAAGGAGTTCGTATAGTAGGCCGTGATAGTGTAGTGATTCTATCCCTCCCCTACGTTTTCTTTTGCCTTCCACCCCCAAAAAGCGAAAGGCGGGAATTAATTACTAGTTACCAGAATAAGATGTTGCGGAGACAGGATTTGAACCCGTGACCTCAAGGTTATGAGCCTTGCGAGCTACCAAACTGCTCTACCCCGCGCCAAAGATAAGAACTGAAAACTAATAGATAAACAAGGATTAAATGCGCCCCTCCACCCTATCTGTACAAATAGAATAGCCCATTTATACAGAATGGTAAAGGGGCTTCTATGATCATCGACCATAGAAATAGAAATGAAGCGTTAATCCTTACCAACTTGATCTTGTTGCTCCTGGCAACAAACATGCATGAACCATTTCACGAAGTATGTGTCCGGATAGGCCAAAGTCTCGATAGTTAGTTCTCGGCCTTTCGGTCAAAAAACAACATCGATGAAGGCGTGTAGGTGCACTATTCCGTGGTAGGGATTGTAACTTTCCATAAATTTCCCATTTGTCACTCAACGACGGAACCTTGCTTATTTCTTTTTTTGAGGATCGACGAATCGAATGATATTTTTGTTCCAATTTTTGGCTCTTCTTCTCCCTCTGAATCAAAATTTTCCTTGCCATAATGGTTGAATTCCTATTAGTATCCATGATACAAGTCGAATCCTAGATGTAGAAATAGAAGAAGGTGGACCCCCTTCTCCGTCGAAAGAAATGAGATTATCGCGAATACACACATTAATTAACCAAATTTGCCCGACGTAGAGGCAATCAAGAAAGCCGCATAAGTGAATATATAACCTACAGAAAAGTGAGCTAATCCAACCAATCTTGCTTGTATAATAGAAAGGGCCACTGGTTTATCTCTCCATCGAATCAAATTGGCCAAAGGTGTGCGTTCGTGATCCCATGCTAAAGTTTCAATCAATTCCTGCCAATATCCACGCCAAGAAATTAAGACCATAAATCCAGTAGCCCAAACAAGATGTCCAAATAAGAACATCCATGCCCAAACCGATAAACTATTCATACCAAAAGGGTTATATCCATTGATAAGTTGTGAAGAGTTTAACCATAAATAATCCCTTAACCAGCCCATCAAATAAGTGGAAGATTCATTAAACTGTGAAACGTTACCTTGCCATAATGTGACGTGCTTCCAATGTCAATAAAAAGTAACCCATCCAATAGTATTTAACATCCAAAAAAATAGCAAATAAAACGCGTCCCATGCACAAATATCACAAGTACCGCCTCGTCCTGGGCCATTGCATGGAAAACTATAACCGAAATCCTTTTTATCTGGCATTAACTTGGAACCACGTGCATCTAAAGCACCTTTTACTAAGATCAATGTAGTTGTATGTAAACCAAGGGCAATAGCATGATGAACCAAAAAGTCTCCAGGACCTATTGTTAAGAATAATGAATTACTATTTTCATTAACAACATTTAACCAACCCGGCAACCAGATGCTTCGACCCGCATTGAATGCTGGGCCAGTCGTTAAAGATAAAAGTACATCGAACACATATGAAGTTTTACCATGAGCGGATTGTATCCATTGAGCAAATATAGGTTCAATCAAGATTTGCTTCTCCGGAGTGCCAAAGGCAAGCATGACATCATTATGAACATAAAGTCCTAGGGTATGGAATCCCAGAAAGAGGCTGACCCAACTTAAATGGGCCACTTCAAATAGGTTCATTGCTCCGGCCCAGAATACGATTAATCCAGCATGGGCTACATGAGCCCCTAGTAGTTTACCGGATAGATTGATAAGTCAGGCATTCCCGGCCCACCAAGCGAAACCTGTGGTTTCTTGGTCACGACCAGCTAAGGCTAAAGTTCCATTAAAGAGCGTTTCCATGTGGTAGAACCTCCTCAGGTAATATAAGGTTTTCATGAGGTTGATCTTGAGCCGCCATCCAAGCGCGAATACCTTCGTTTAAGAGAATATTTTTGGTGTAGAAAGTCTCAAATTCAGGATCTTCCGCTGCGCGAATTTCCTGAGAAACGAAGTCATAAACATGTAGGTTCAGAGCTAGACCGACAACTTCAAGAGCACTCATCCATAAACCGGTCACTGGTACAAATAACATAAAGAAATGTAACCAACGTTTATTGGAAAAAGCAACCCCAAAGATTTGGGACCAAAAGCGGTTAGCGGTGACCATTGAATAAGTTTCTTCGGCTTGAGTTGGGTTAAAAGCACGGAATGTATTTGCACCATCACCTTCTTCAAATAAAGTATTTTCTACGGTAGCACCATGAATGGCGCATAGCAAAGCAGCGCCCAATACACCGGAAACTCCCATCATATGAAAGGGGTTCAAGGTCCAATTATGAAACCCTTGAAAAAATAGGATGAATTGAAATATAGCTGCTACACCAAAACTAGGTGCACAGAACCAACCAGACTGACCTAGTGGATAAATCAGAAATACAGAAACAAAAACAGCAATTGGACCAGAGAATGCGATTGCATTATAAGGTCTCAATTGAACAGATCGAGCAAGCTCGAATTGACGTAACATGAAACCTATTAGGCCAAAAGCTCCATGGAGAGCAATAAAAGTCCACAGACCCCCCAATTGACACCAACGAGTAAAATCTCCTTGTGCTTCAGGACCCCATAGTAACAACAACGAATGTGCTAAACTATTAGCAGGAGTAGAAACCGCGGCAGTTAAGAAATTGCAGCCTTCCAAATAAGAACTGGCCAATCCATGGGTATACCATGAAGTTACAAAGGTTGTACCTGTGAACCAACCCCCTACAGCGAAATAGGCACAAGGAAAGAGCAATAGACCGGACCAGCCTACAAAAACGAAACGGTCCCTCCGTAACCAGTCATCCATAATATCAAATAAATCATTTTCGTCTTTGGTAAACTTACCAATGGCTATAGTCATAGTGATCCTCCTATTCAACTACTTCGACCATTTTCGAGCACCTCATATCTTTTTTGGGGCATCCCAAGATCCGATCATTTTTGTCTGATTTCTCTTGCACTGCCCTTCCCAATGGGTTTCGAAGATAAAAATCCTTTATTGATTAGCCCATAAACTGACCTAGGTAAATCCATGAACTCCATTGGATTATTCCTTCTGACTAAGCATATGAACCATGAATTGTCTTAATAAGATAATTCAATCAATCCCTTGTTTTCAAAGAACTCTTCAAGGACCAAACGGTCCCTTTCCATCATACTTCATATAAATAAATCGACAACCCCAGAGTATATCTTTCCACGGATCGAAGGAAAAAAGACAGTTCGATCGAATATTGATTTTTAGATTCTTTTATCTGTTAGAAAAAGAGATAATGTACTATTTTTCCTTTTAGAAAATCTAAAATTCAATAAATAAATAATATAGGAGACTGGAAATGAAAGTCTCTTTCTCGGATCTATTCTTCATCACACTGGTGGAACAAAACAAAAATACCGAATGCAACGATATTGACATATTTGGTACATGAAGCCATGATCTGATAGATATACATTGAAATCAATCTACAATCTACTTAATAAAATTAATATATAATATAGATGAAATTAATCTTTGATCTAGAATCAAAGAAAAATAATAAATGGCTCTTATGGTGTGCCTTGGAAGAAAGGTTTCTCTGTAGAGGAAAGGAATAACAAATTATTCCGATAATTTTTCCTATAGAAAATCTAGTAACAAGAAGATTTAATCGGAAATATCGACAAATTCTTGTGGAGTCCAAAACAAAAAAATGAAATAAAAAAAATCAACTGCTCCAATTTCATCTCTATCGAATTTTAATATCAGAATAGCGGATATAGTCATGATTCAATAGGTCAGGTCCACTTACTTTTTACTTTTTCTTTTGTTGATTTCTAACCTTTCGAATCGATTTGGTTGGTATAATGGAAAATAGGAATATTCGGTGATTCAAGAAGTGACTTTTCATTATTCCTAAATTCATACTAATGAAAATTGACTAAACAAATGTTCAACTTTATAACTAAGTATAATGATAATGTATTATCCAGTTAGTTACTTTTTTTATTACAAATAAAAAGAAAATTCTCCCATCAAATATGAATACTAGATTGGGGTTTTACAAAGCCCCCTATCGGATTTGAACCGATGACTTACGCCTTACCACGGCGTTACTCTACCACTGAGTTAAAAGGGCCTTTTTTATTTAATTCCGGAATTATTCACTATGTGGATAAAATATCTATATGTACTTATATTATAAACATAAGTATATATGCATTAAGTACGTGCAGTAGATACATAGTGTCTAGTGGCTCATTGTTGAATAATAAAATGGATTTACCTAGGAAGTCTAGGAGAAAATGCAATGAATTGTTTCAAGACCGACTCGAATAGAAATAAATTCAATTGAAATAATTAAAAAAAAAAATACTACTACTAGATTTCTAATGTCGATTCTAATGAATAATTCGTCAATGACGAATAAAAAACAATTCTATGCAATTCTGAAGGGGGGAAAGATCCCTCGGCTAGAATCATTTGATTATATTGACAATTTCAAAAAACGGATCATACTATCATCATAGTATGATGGCCGTTGGTCAAGTGGGCCCCCATCGTCTAGTGGTTTAGGACATCTCTCTTTCAAGGAGGCAGCGGGGATTCGAATTCCCCTGGGGGTAGGGTACTACGAAAGGAAATTGATCATGGACTACCAATAAGTCAAAAATTGATTCTTAAAAGCCTAAGGTATGATTTACCGAGTCAATATTTGATATACCGTGAATTTACGGTATTTTTGATGCATTTCACTTATAAATTGTGTGTATCTAGGGCCATTTTGTAGTGGAAATAATGTTTTATGTTTTATCTTTGTAGGAACTGGGCTAGGACGCGGTCGAGTGAAATGAAAGATTAAAATTTGTGCGGTCAAGTGCGACGGAAGCTGAAAATCTACAGAAGTGGCCACCCACGGACTTGTAGGTCATATGACGATCCTTAGAGGGTAGGTGTAGATAGGAGCTTTAAGGAAGTTTAAATGGGTGTGGAACTACAAAGCAACCCATAGACCGTAGGTCGACCCACGGGCCATCCTGCACATCTGTAGAAAGTGTTCAGAGAACTGAAGTTCCAATACCTGATGAAATTCCTAAGTATAGAGCCATAGAAGAGGACCTTGGACTGTAGGTCCACCTACGGTCCGTCTTGCACGTCCATAGTTTTGATCAGAGAATGATGGTTCAAGGGTCTAAAGAAAAAGTCTAAATGTTGACCAACAGAGGGTACCTACGGACTGTAGGTCGAACCATGGTACGTAGGTCAAATCATCTATGAAAGTCGCGTCCTTGAAAGTTTATTTCCTTATTTCGTTTCTTTTTTGTTTAGGGAATTTTTTCTATATTATGGGTCTGTAAACCTCGTTTTTTGGGGTTAGACACTATTGTTTACTTTTAGTTCTTGATATTTGCTTAAGGAATTAACTTGCAACTTTGACAGTTTGATTTCTGCATTTTTGTTTATAAGATTTTAGTTTTGAAATCCAATTGGAGATGACGGGTTTCTTCTACTTTAAACGTAAGTTCATGATTTCTTCTAATCAAAGTATGGATTTTGTTATTTCAAGCATGAGTAACTAAATCCACAACTTGGATTGTGAGAAACCATGAGCAATTAACAACGTATGAATAATAAATAAGTAGTTTTTGAATAGTGTTTATGCATGTATTGGTAATTAATTCGCATATAAGTCTTTTTAACAAGTACACGCTAAGAACTTGCCTCGTTCCTACTTGCCGGACCAAGGAGGTAATGAACGAGGAAATAATTATCAACGCAGATTTAGTGTGATACTGTCTAATAGTCTAATGTTAATTGGTGCGAGGGTGAAAACTAAGTCATACATTGACGTGATGTCTAATATGAGGTCAAGAGAAGGCTTCATAAATTATACACACGTCGTTGGACTAAGGTGCGGGGTGAAATTCCCTATTTGGAAGACCAATTAGGGATACCTAACTTATTGACTTTTCATTTAAACACTAGGAAATGATTATTATTATTAGAATTACCGCATTAAGAGCTTATGGGAAACACATAGACCCTATTTTCTCTCTCTCATTGACAACTCAAAAGTTGAAATCTTGCTCACTTGTTACTTAATAACAACTGGTTATTTGCATACACCCCTCCACCTTTAATTACTTGTCTCAAAAATAGGTTAACTAAATGTATAAAAATCGTGAGTTAAGTTTAAGTCTTAACTATATTCCTCGTGGGATCGACCCCAACCTCCAAGTTGGGTTCTTTATTTAACGACGTCACTCATACTTCATTAAGGAAGTGTTAGTTGAGTGTATCAATTTTTGGCACCATTTCGTGGGAATAAGACTTTTGCATTAAGTTTAACTACATTATTGAACTTTAGTCAATTATTTCCTTATTTTATGTTTTCTTTATTTTTTGTCTTCTATAGGTTTCTACTTTAGTGTATGCAAAGTACAGGGATTCAAGTCGAATTATTGGTACCATACGACCCTGAATTAGACAAAATTTTTAGAAAAATGGCAAACCAAGGGCTCAATAATAATCTAGTTATAGATGAGCATGTGGAACAAGTTAATAATGAGAATGCTCAGGATAGTGGGGGTAATTACTTGAAGATGTATTGAGGGTACATAATCTACCAGAACTAATGTTGTGTGATAACTATAGGGTCGACTTTAATACTGTTGAATCTGAAGAACAAATTGTTCTAGTTTTTCTACCTCTGGGGCATGAGTTGCCTCATCTCCACTTAACTAAACACGCAACGTTTTATGGTAATACCAGCGTCGACCTCATAACTGAAACATGAATAAGGAAAACTTGCGTCATTCCACGACGCTAGCTAAGGCATTATTTGGGAGGGATACAAAAACCTCTTTTAATTATTTTCATTTGTTCTTGATAAATTAATGGTTAGTTTGTTGTGCAGGCTGAAGTTTGGCAAATGTTAGGAAATGAGAAGTTACTGAGAAAAAAGTTTCATTTGGCAGATCACCGAAAATGTTGCCAAACCTGACCCAGTCTACTGTTGGATTCAAGAAAAATTTAGGCTAGAGTCTGTAAAATTGGGTGATCCAAAGAAACTATTGGCGTGTATCCAATCGGTTCAACGATCTAATATACACCGCTATTTGGATTCCCAACATTGATTGTGAGATATACAAGACTCGGTGAAAAAAGTAATGACTTGGCGAGTCACCAAATGATTGGGCGACCACAACTAACGTCGCAGAATGGATGAGAACTGGATGGTCTTTAAATTCAAAGATTTAAATTTCTTAAACTCCTTCAGCTTCCGTAACTTTTCATTCTTCAAACTCACATCTGCACCTTCACTTTTCATAACCCTTGAACTTTTAGAGTATTTTGGTTATTTTGTTGTGCTTGGATTTGGATTGCATTGCCGTCTAGCATCTTGATTAATTCTTAATCGACACCAAAGGTTGGTTTCTGCACCCTACGTTCCTTTCATTGAAAATTAAACTCAAATGTAATATCATTATCTTGTTAATATGCTGGATCTCTTTGGTAGGATTACAATTATTGTTTACCTATTTTGGGTTTGATAACCTTGCTTGTATTAAGTTAAAGAGTTGATTCCTGAAAATTGCATCTTACAATGGATGAATGTTTTTGTGTTTTGCAATATTATTGTTGGGACTGACCCTAATTTGAGTGATGCATGCCTTAATTTTGCTTTCGAGGGTTACGAGGTTGAATTTAGGAGTTAGGGTTTAAAATAGACACGTTAGGATATTTGGCGAGTTGGGTTGAGCTCGGTGAACCACTCGGCGATTCGTATTATGTCCTCATATCAACTTTAGTTACATGCTAAATGAGTTTTTAGATTTTGTAACCTTTAGCGAGAAGTCTGATATCGCCGAGCGCATTTGACGTCTTGCCGAAAGGACTCTTGTTCACCCTTGGTCCGCACCCTTGTATCCTATGGGCACTACATTTGGTGAATCTCTTAAGTACTTGAATGATTCACCAATTGTTCGGTGAAGCATTTCTGCATCTAAACTTCCATGTTTTTGTTCTAACTTTTTTTCAAACTTTTAGCTGGGAGAATTAAGCCATCCCGAAAAATAGGAACAAAGAATTTCTGGAAGAGTCAAAAAAGCAAAAAATCCTCCCAAAACATATAAACAGGGAAAAAAGTAGAGTTCACATAAGAGGACAAACTCCCAAGACCCCACTATTCCCTCATGGAGACTTGGCTTCTTCCAAGTGATAGACTCCTTTTTGGCAGCTCATGGCATGTTTAATTCAAGCAAGTCAGCTACCTCTAAGCCTGCTGAAGTGCTCCAGGAGATATTGTCCTATACCAAGCCGATATATCAGGCACTGGTGCCCAGACAGATGGAGCGACTATGTAGACATGATCCAGTGTTTACCTCCCTCTCTTTCTTTCTCTATATTCACTATTGAATTTTTATTATTTGCATTTGAGGACAAATGATTTTTATTTTGTGGTGGGGTGAGGCCCACTATTGTGTGTTATCGATGTTTTTGTTTTGTGTTTTTATGTGGATTGTTCTGTCTTAAATTGGGGTTTATATTGCTTTTTGTGAATGTTTGAGCTCATAACTCATTTTCCTTTTGTTATGATTGACAAATAACTTTGACCCTTCCGAAAAAAATATTTTTTTATAAATTTTTTCCACCTCTTGTTTGTACTTAAATTTACTTGTTTTTAGGCAAATGTTAGTCTCGGTTTGATCAATACCGATGACTTGAATAATGCATGCAATCGAACGAACATGAATGTACGAATAGAATGAGGCAAATGAAGTTGCATAGACAATATGTGAACTCTTCGCATCTCGTTGTGATTAGTCAATTGTCAAATTGAGTTTCTTGCAATGAACATTACACGTTTGCAAAAGTGTAGAGTCTTGTTTGACTTTAGTGTCAATGCCTTGTGTGCTAAGCTTACTCTGAACCATGCATGTTGATACCTAGAATTGTCCTCGTTTGTCTAGTCGACTAAGTGATGTGAATTCATGATATAATGTTTGGCACCGTTGAATGAATGTGAATCTGTTTGACATATACCTCTTTTGTGGCTTACCTTGTAAGTGTGTGAACCTCTTTTGAACACACCTTGAGCCTTACCTTTATTTCGATGAAACTTGATAATAACATGACCTCTCTTAATCCTATACCCATAATCCTCTTGTTTCGTGGTTTATTAAATAGCCAATTAGGCCAAAGGAATAAGTTGGGGGTGTGGTGAAAAGGAGAAGGAAAGTCAATGAGTGCAAGAATAGTCTTCTTAAACCCATGGTGTTGAGAAAAATGGAACCCCTCCATATATAAAAAAAAAAAGAGAAAGAGAAAGAGAAAAAGAGAAGAAAAGAGCAAGAAAAAAGAGAAAGTCCGGGAATAAAGTACAAGAAGAAATGGGGTTTCCCACACAATCCATGGAAAGTGAATAAAGGGATGACTTATGAGCACTAGAGACAAGAATGAAAGAAGGATAAAGGAAGTTTTATGACCACCACACATCATGAGGATAAAAGTCACTAAGCCTAAAATTACCATACCTATGCACTTAGCCCCGTTACAAGCCTAAAAGACCTTTTTGATCTTGAGTGAGCCGAAACAAAAGTCAATTGGAAAATACGGGCAAACCTATAGGTTAATTCATGCATTGTGTTTATCTTTGTGAGTGTGAGCATTGAAATTGACTCCTAAACTTTAAATTATGTGCCATTTATGCGTTAATATGGAATCATTCTTTATTGTAAGGGGATTTGATCACTTTAGTTGAGATTGAACTTGCATTTGAAGCAAGTATTGTGAGCTTGAAAATCTTTGATAATGGTATGTCACAACATGCGTCTTTGACTGCATATTTGATCGTTGCATGAGTAAGCTGAGCTTTGTTGTGTTCATTCATAATTGAATCTTGTGTAGAACTATTTGATACATGCCTTTTTGAACTTCTGAACTTGAGTTTTACTTGAAGATAAGCAAAAGTTTAAGTTGGGGTGTTGATGAGTCCACAAAGTGGACTCATTTAGGGCTATATTTTGAGAGAAATAGTGTCCTTAAATGCCCATTTTGTCTCAATTACTGATGAATAACCTTAAGTTTCAAGTATTTTGAGTTTGAGGCAAAGAAATGGATATTATTTGGCCAAAAGGAGAAATAGTCTTGAAAGAATGAAGAAATGAGGCATGAGGATCACCGAGTCCACTTGGTGATTTGCCGATAAGGCTAAAGATCGCCTCTTGTTCTAGTATGTTGAGCCATGAAGGAAAGGATCAGATCAATGGTAAAAAAAGAAAAGTCGGCGCATCACCGAGCAGTTCCGACAATGAGTACTTTATTTCCCAATGATTCAAAACATGAAGATGTTGGGATCAAGCGCAATACGGATATGAAGTTACCAAAGGGAGAGTTGCCTATTTTATCGACGATTCCGACTAACTGCGCCGAGTGATCCGCTGCAGCACAAATCTTTGAAAACTATAAATACTTGCTGATAGTGTTATCTTTATGGGAGTGAATTATCATAATTTTATCAAAATTTAGGGATTTGTATCAAATTTTATTAGTTTATTTTTTATCGCTAAGTTTGGAGATTGTTTTGAGATGAACTTTAAGACTCAAAGAGTTTCATCTCCAAGAATTTAGACTTGGGCCTCTGATTCTTCATTATTGGATTGTATCAAGACTTAAATATTTATACCCATTTGAATGCAAACTCATTTTTGTATAAATTTCTATCTCTTGTACATGTCTCTCTAAAACCCCAATGCATGGGGAGTGCTTTTGTGAAAATGGGTTAAATTAGTTGTTTGGTCTTGCTTGTTTATTGATTATTCGTTGTTTAAATGTGATTTTATTTTGTAGCTTTGGATGAATCTAATGAGATTGTAGTTGTAAATATAATATCATATATGTATTTTTGGCTTGCTCGAGAAAGAGGCCGGTGGGAGTGGGTCCACATGAGGTTCAGCTCAAGAGAGTGAGCCCTAGTCTCACACCACACACTGAACTCGGTAGACTGAGTGGGTAAGGTGGAGGCTATTCTTCATATGACAAGTAGGTGTACGAGAGGAACCCATTCGAAACAGGGTAAGTTGCTCAAGAGAGATATTATCCCCCTTAAAGTCTAGACTATTCACCATTATTCTATGAATTTTCTATCAAAAGCATGTACCCTACAATCTCGTTTATCCCGTATACCTATCACATCCCAAGAATCCCCCACTCCTTGGCACTCTTTTGTTAATTTTTTCAAATTTTTTACTAAGTAGTGACAAAACCCCAATTTGATAATGTCATGACCCAAGAGAACCCCTAGTCATAACACGACGTATTCGACCTCGAAGAGGTCTTATACAAGACCTTAGCATTGAAGGGTTTGATTTTGATGTGTTAGTCTAAGTGAGGGTTTAATTGTTATATGTGTTGTTATCATGTCCTTGAAGTCATTAGATGATTTAGTGGAGTCATTCTATGATTTATTAGTAGGGAGGTGTATTTTGAAGTTATGAATGTGGTTCTTAAATATAGAATGGGTACTAGAGTATAATGTGAAGTATATTTTGTGTGGATTATTATGAATGAAATGTGATCTTATTTAGAAGATAAAGTTATGAATGATGGTGTTTATGTGAAAGGTTATTCTCACATATGTACACACACATGAATGAATGAAGTTAATGAATTAATGAATGTGAGTCTATTGAAAGGTTTTCTCAATTGTACTCTAATGAATGAATGAGGGATTTTGGGATGGATCCTTCCCCGTGAGAAGAGGTGGATTGTCTAGTAATAATCTTAATATTCCTAAGATCTTTCCAATGAATTAAACAGGGGTTGGCATGGATACTTTCCCGTGAGTAGAGGTAGCGTATTTAGTAGAAATCCCTCAACTTATAATGAATGAACGTAATGAAATTCTAATACTTCGCAAGGATTATGATAAGCATCGAGAGGATATGAAATGAGGTGGGTAACCCAAATATAAGTCATTATGTCCCATTAGAGACATATGAACATGTTTACTATACCTCATTTCATATCCTCTCGATTTTATATCCTCTCGATGCTTATCATAATCCTTCATATCCTTTCGATTCAACAAAATGTCATTTTAGCATGTTTTTGCATGGTCATCATACTTAGTGCATATTTGTATTAACACCTTCATCTTCATCCTTTTAAACCAAGTGTAGGTTGAGGTGACTGAAGTATTCCTTCTAGATTGAAGTGCTTGGATTTGCTAAGCTTTTGTATGTCCTCAAAGATTCGAGGACACTTATCTTAGGAGTATTCTTTAAATTAATGTAATAGACTTCTATTAGTTTTTCTTTATATTTTAAAGGTTCGTGTCCCTATGAAAGTGATGTCATGTCTTAGATGTCTATGTTGAGACTTAGTATTTTCGACGTTTCATAAATGATATTTTCGACGTTTCATAAATGAGTTCCACTTTTTGGTTTTATTGAGAAAAGTTTTAAATTTTGCACTATTTTATTCCTATATGATGAATGAAAGCTAAGGGCTTGTATAAGACCTCTTCGAGGTCGAATATGCCATGTTACGACTAGGGGGTTCTCTCGGGTCGTGATAGATAATTGAAGCTTGCATCACCCCTTTAGATTTAATATGTTTTATTCAATAATGGTTTTAGCTATGACTTATTAGAATGAAATTTTTCTTTTCTACTAATTCTCACAATCACTCTAAGTATAAACGACCCCAACCCTTGGTTAGGTTACTATTCAATGGTACGATCGTAGACACCTGCATTGGAAGTTGTGTCTTTGATGCCATCACCAATCATGATGAACCGAATGGACCATTAGCTCACCAACCTACAATTTTCAAACACTTTCCATACTTCAACATGCACAATCAACACATCATTATTCCAATCTTAAAAGAGAAAGCAAAAAAAATATTGGTTTCCCTCCCAAGCAGCGCGTTAGTTAACGTTGTGGCAAGGCGCAAGTCCACACTTGAACTCATTATTTGGGTTAGCCATAGTATCACTAGGAAAAAACCCTTTCTATCTCGGGTTCAAATGAGACGAGATATGTCCCATTTGGGTCTCCAACTGCTTGATCGAAATTGAATGGGAGGTAATTGTAAGGCTAAACATCAACACATCTTCTTTCATTTCATTAAAAATCTTGTCCGACCCGTAAACTTTGTTGAGGATGCTAGAGAGCATATCCTCAGACCAGCCACCTTCCAAATCCTTTGGCTTTTGGTGCTCATGGGAAGGCACATATCTATCCTTCTCCCCATCCTTTCAATTAGGATTGTGGTCCCTCTATTCTCTGTCACAATATTTCTAACCTTCGTCCCTACTCCAACCTTGATTACCAAACTGCCTCGGGTAGTTCGAACAATAACCACCACCTTGGTTTGCTAGGAAATTCACCTCTTTATTATAAAAGCTTTAAACTTTGCTTACTCAAGATTAACACACCCGACACCGACTGCATTGACTGTTTGAACACTATCCCCATGACATTTTTAGGTAAAGTTTCAATTTGTGTCATGATGTTAGCCATGTTCTGCTCCCTCTCTTTATATTTCTCCATCTGCTCTTTGGTCAGAGTGAATGTGAGAGGAGAGACCTGATCTTCATGGATGTATATATCCTGATTGCTTTTTAGTCATGCCATCCAAGGCTGAGCCGCTATCACATAAGTCAGTTGCATCAAACCTCTAAGAAAAAGTTGGTCAGCAACACCCTTGTTTATCGAGTCAAGGCTCCGGTAAAAATACTGCAGCAATACGTTATCAGGCAAGCCATGAGTTTGGCATTGAAGCACAAACTTCTTGAATCACAACCAGGTCTCATGAATTGGCTCGCCTACTAGACGCTTGAAGCTCTAAATGTTGTCCCAAAGAGTCATAATATTCAAAGGAGGGAAAAATAGGTACTGAAATGCGGTGTCTAAATCCTTCCACGAAGTGATTGATTCATGTGTAAATTCAGCCAACCACTAACATGCTTCTCCCATCAAATAGAACGGGAACAACCTCAAACGGACTGACTTTTGGGAGATATTCTTCAAGGAGAAGGATTCCAAACATCAACAAAATTTATAATGTTCTCCTGGTGATCCTTTAGAGCCAAACTACCAAACAACCCTTTCAATTGCAAGAGCTAAAACATAGTACTTGTGATGTGGAACAATGCATTCCCTTCGGCCAGAGGCAAGCAAATGACACCAATACCACCCATAAGATGGGGGTCATTAGCATTAGGCTCATCAAAATCCTTGAGGTTTCTAATGTCATATTGGTGGCCTACTTTGCTACCATTGCTTCCGTTCACACTCATACTTCCTATTTAAACACACAAAAGAGCAAAACAAAACTAAAATTAAGTAGGTTGAACTATAACTAATAAGAACAAAATTCAACTTAACTAAAAATTCTCAAGTAACACCATTACCTAGAAGCGGCGCCATTTTGATTTCACATATTATGACACTTCATCCAATACTAAATGCCAACGATCGTTAGTCAGTAATATAACCCAACTAAGTGATTTGGGGTCGACTCTCATAGGGAGAGATACATATTTGAGAATTAATAGCCAAGTACAATATGCTCAAGTCAAGCATAGATAAAAATAAATTCACGAATTAAAGCATTTGTCAAATTTGGGGTGACACAAGTGTCAAATATCAAGGGGTTTTGAGTTTACTTCTCAACTAAAATAGAAAATAACAAAAAAATATAAATATAGAGATGGGTTCTTGGGATGTGATTGGATTATGGGCTAAGGAAAGCAAATGGGCGTTACGATCGGAGAGCACCCGTAGCCGTAACTAGCGTATTCATCCTCGGAGAGGCCTTAGTAAATCCCTTACCATACATCATCA
This sequence comes from Solanum sitiens, assembly GCA_016801875.1. Lineage (NCBI taxonomy): Eukaryota > Viridiplantae > Streptophyta > Magnoliopsida > Solanales > Solanaceae > Solanum > Solanum sitiens. Next base: position 852,701 of record JABWTJ010000322.1, on the reverse strand, counting down.
CATCATAGATGGAATAAAAAACAGAAAAATTAAAACTTTTCATTTGAAGTTCAACTTCACTTCATATATCAAAATATAATCTATACTTGTCTCACATCGCCATCTAAAACATAAGAGTATGAAAAATGGGACTTAGCCCTTACATCATTACAAATCTTATAAGAGAATACAACATAATCCCTAAGATAGGAAATAGAACAATGTCTTTCATTAATAGCAAAATAACAAAAGATAGATTTATAGGCTTTGTCCTCGGACTTCACGACTTACCAACTTAAAAACAATCCAAGCTTTTTTTGAGAAATTGGCCTCGAAACACTTCAATGTCCCGAACCTACATTTATGTAGAAAATAGAAGAGATATGGATTAGTACAAACCACATGTACTAAGTATGGAAACATATGCAAGCAAAACCTTTGAAAACATGCATAAAGGGACATTTTGTTAATAAGCATCTAAGTTACTTTGAAAGCATTTATGAACATTCCAAGAACATATACAAGTATATATCACCACAACAATAAGACATAGTCATATTTATGTTCAAGAGTAACATCATAACAAAGCCATAATCAACATTTCATGTTTAGAGTCAATTTGATCAATACATCACAAGACCTTACTCACAACCTTTATCCAAGTCTACTAGTGCAATGTGTATGTGAAGCCCCATAACCCCATATAAACCAAGTAAACTAGCAAACACACCATAAGCATTGTCTTTACATCATACATCATCAGAACAAGTGTAGTCAACATCATGCATAACAATTTAGACTAACATCATACATATCATATGAGACCAACATTATGCATTTCATATATATTCATAAAGAACCCACCCTCGAATTCCCCTCAAGGTCCACTTGTGCAATGTATACGTAAAGTCCCATAATCTTACCTAAACTAAGTAACACCTCTTAAGTAGTCCTAGTTAGTGTTCATCTTCTTACTTTCACTCATTCATTTCACTTTTGGGAAACTTTGCCATAACTGACATACACCATGTGAGCTAACATGGAATCCGTGTCAACCCCTCACACAAAAAAGAGGGCATCCAACTTGCCAAGGTAAGACATCAACATAATAATAGTATGTAGGTGGATCCTAGCCAAGGTTCCTATGGGGGCTCATAGTTAAGGAACTAGGAGCTTGTTAGTATAAACCATGTTTATGCTAATTCGTATTGTAGTTTCCACGTCATGAGAACATCGGGGGAAGCTTGCTCGTGAAGATACCCCTCTCATTTTCAAGTTCACTCGATGCTAAGGTAATTTCCCTTTTTGAAAAGACTTTAAGTCTTTCTTAAACATCAGTTCATAACATAAGTCTTAGGAGTTTAAACCTTCTTATAACATGTTCATAGTTCATAGGTTCTAGGATGAAAAAGTCCTTTCATCACAAACTTTTCATCAAGTGAGAACATTACTACACAACATAGTCATAAGATGTACATGAGGATTACCTTAGAACCCTCATAGGAGCACACCTATAATCCTCTCACAACTATCATACATTCATAACTTCATCATTCATACTTCAATTAATCAACATTACAAAAGGTAAGCCAACAATACTATAATAATTTTTTCATGACCTTGAAGATATTACCAATGGCCTCCAAGAAACCCATTCAAGACTTCACCACCAACTCAATGATATTTACCCATATTTTCAATCATCATCATCATACAATAGTCAATTATGCATGAATATACTCAATTAAATCACCTCTAATTATTAATTAACATAATTCAAGAGTTAGGGTAAGGAGAAGAGGGAAATTCATGGGTCTTTAAGGAATTAGGTCAAAACCCTAAAATAATACATCAATGCACACATAAAAGTTCATAATCCATCATTATAAACCGAATCTAGACCAAATAATTCAAGTTTAAAGGTAACACACGAATTTGAATAAATTCTAGAAATTTGTAAGAACATTGAAATTCAATTTGAAGGAGCCTCTTGGGGAAAGAAGTCCCAACAGTGAAGAGTCTCCATACCTTATCAATACTTTAGGATTCGTAATGAAAGCCTTGTTATTGAGCCCTACTTGATGCTTTAATTTTTTTCTTTAATGGAGTCCTTCGTTTAGAGAGAGAATTCTAGAGAGAAGTGAGAGTCTTTGGGGTTTTGGGATTATAAGGTGGAAAGACTTGTTTTATGTGTTAAAATCCTTTAATATACCTAAAATAACAAATTAAAATGGTCATTTACTGAAATGGCCAAGGGTGGAATTCACTTAACCACTCTTGGCTTGGTCTTGTCTTGCAACAGTTGGCAAACACCAAACCACTCCCACAATTGACGGACCATCAATCCATTGATGGCTCGTCTTCGTTGTCCGTGGTTTGTATTAGAGACTTGACAAATAGAGACAAGCACCACAATTCTAAGTGTGGACTCGTGACCACCATTTACGGGGCATCAACTGCACTCGTGGTTTGCTTGCTAGTTTTTGACAGCTTTTGGGTCAATTGTTTGGGTCCTTCTCAAGGATCTTTAGAGTGGTCCTTGCAAAGTCGTACCCTGATGTATTGACCCTAAACATGCACTAATATGTATTCTAAGCATTTTTACAAGATTTTCCCCTCATATGACACTTCAAACCTATTGCAAGACCTAAAGGCACACTAGATCATTTTCACTAGTCTCTTGACATCATGGTCGTTGTATGACGTTTAGGCTCTATTACTTCCAGATCAAGTTAATTATATTATTTTTAGGTCTATAAACAGTAATTTAATCATTATTAATTAGGTGAGGCTCTACCCTAGGTCATTGGATTTCTGAGGTATAACAATGGGTGATTGCAAGTAATAGTAAATAGATGTACCTTAGTGAATAAGCTAGAATTCAATAGGAATAAACTCTTTCTCAGACTATTTACCCCAAATCAAATTGGTTTCTCTCAAACACCAATAAGCAGGAATTAAGAGCAGTCTTTGGTTTAGTCCATAACTCTCTCGAACTGAATGTGTGGAATAGGGTTTAGGGTTCACTCACTTGAGCTAAACCCATGACAACCCAATACACACATACCATCATTTTAGTAATCTTGATTTTAAAACCTGTCTCTCGAGCAAGCCAAAAACACGAAGGAATAGTTGCATTTGCTACTTCAACCGTTTAGATTAAGCCACATTTACTGAATGAAATCACTTTTAGACATCATTTAAACTATTATCTAACAATACCCAGCAGTCAACTCAACCCATAATCACACCCAAAGGTAGAAATCCTTACCAAATTGTGTTTCCATCAACATGGTAAGATTAATGTCGTCTTTACAAAGGTGTAAGATGAAGAATCTTCAACACACACTTCCAATTTCTCAAAATTGGAAATCTTCAAATCTTCAAAGTGAATGAAAAGTTGTCTCTCTATTCTCAATTCTAAGCTCTCAACTTCAAGACACTGAGTAATAATGAAAATTAGACAAAAATCTGATGTTCAATAATAGATAGCTAAATATTCAGACATATATTTATAGTTGCCAAAAAATGTACAGTGAAGAACCACTCGGCGCATAAGTCGGGATCATCAATCCCCTTGGTGATCCGCCCTTTGGTCAATTACATTGCCTTTTTGCTTTGTTCTTCAACAACTTTGAGTTTTGTAACTTTGGGCGATCTATCACTGCATCACGAAATCATTCAGCGACTTGCTAACTACTCCTTTATATCGACCATTTGACTTTTTCCTTTAGGGCTTTGTACACAGGAACATTAGGCAAGACGATGGCCATTCGGCTACTAGATCAATGTTTTAGGCGATTCTTAGGCATCCTTTTCATCGTTTTTTCAGCTGCCTTGTTACTTTTTGCTCAATATTGCCCATTCTTTGTTGCTCAATCCAAAACTATGAAATTTAAGGATTTATATAAGATATTTGTATGAAATATGCATTTGAGGATACTAAATCTATTAAAATAAAGCCCTAAATGAGTCCAAATCGTGGAGTCATCACTAATGCACTAGAAGTCCAACCCCAAGGAAAGGTCACAAATGTTGAGTTTCAGGATGTTATCCGGATGTTGAGCCAACTGGTGGCCAACCAACCGTGTCAGTAGACTGTGGATAGACAGGATGTTGCTGATACATCAAGAGTTCGTAAATTCTTAAAGATGAATCGTCTATACTTCACCGGTTCAAGTGTAATTTGGGATTCAAAAAACTTTGTGGAGGAATTTCAAAAAGTATTTGAGGTTATGCATATTGTTGATGTTGATAGAGTGGAATTAGGTGCATAACAACCTGAAGGATGTTTCTAGAGTGTAGTACAACCAATGGAAGAAGAGTAGAGTTAAGGGTGCACCAATTATGAGATGGGTTGTGTTTAAAGGTGCATTCATATGGCGTTTCTTTCCCCGTAAAATGACAAAGGCAAATGTAAAGGAATTCTCCACTCTAAAGCATGAATCTATGAGTGTGCATTAGTATAGACTCAAGTTCACCCAACTTTTCCGCTTTGCTCTGGAGATAGTTGATGCTATGAGGAGTAGGATGACTTTCTCTATTTCTAGCTTGTCTTGTCTATCAAGCAAAGAGGGTAAGGCATATATGTTTATAAAAGATATGGAGATAGAGAGACTTAGGATCCACGTAAAGAAGGTTGAGGAAGATGAATTGAGAGATAAAGAAGAGTTAAAAAACAAGAAGTCTAAGACAATTAAGAACGATTGCAGACATTAGAAGAGTAATGCGAACAAGTCATTTTTCCAAAAAAATCAAAATTGACCTGCTCCATCGTCTACTAGTGCACCTGCACCAAGGAACAAATAAGTTCAAGAATCAAAATTCGCATAATTTCATACCTAGACCTGAAAAATCTTAGGATAGTGTGGCACAAGGAGGTAATAGGACTCCTGCATGTGCGAAGTGTGGTAAGAACCACTTAGGAGTGTGTCGTGATGTATCCACTACAAGGGTGCCCAAAGAACAGGAAGGGTGGTGGAAATGGAGGGCAGTAGAGCCCAATATTCTTTAGTGACTCTCCTAGTGAAGAGCCTTGTAAGACCCCAAAAATGAGGTAAGGTGTCTAGAGGATAACATGTTTATATTAATGTTTTAAGGTCCTAAAATGACTTATTATGTGCTATAGAGGCAGTGTACAAAGTTTGAAGTGATTTCGAAGTCGAACGTCAAGGGACGTCCAAGACGTTCGACGAATAGTCGCTTATGTGACTCATGTGTATATGCATGACTAAATTGTATTACCTGAGTCTAATAAGTCTTGAAATGGTTTATAATTATGTTTAATGTTGTTATATAAAGTTTCGTGAAGTTTGGAGGTCAAACGCCCTAGAACGTCCAAGGCGTTCGAAAGGTAGCCCCTAAGACGTTCATCGTATGTCATGTTGGGGTCAAGGCTGTTTGAACGTCTTATAGGTGTTTGTTTTGGATGAAATTTATGTGGAAGGTCTATAACATGTTAAGGTTTTAATCGCGTTGGAAACGTCCGGGTAAGACTTCTAAAGAGGCCCCAAATGAAGGACCAAGGCTGCCTAAGACACTGCCTGGGCAGTGTCCCTTGACGGACCCAACGACAGTTCGTTGGTCCCCCAACGGCCCGTCGAGCAGGTATCGTCGAAGGGGACTTGCCTTGATCAGGTCTTCAGCCAAAATATTGGCCAAATCTTAGGCGACGGCGGCCATGACGGCCCGTCATGGCCATGACGCCGCGTCGAGACCCTCGTCGTGAGTGGCCTGCAAGTTTGCAACCTGCGTTCTGTTAATTAAAGGGGTGAATGGGAAACTCACCCCACGTCCTAACCTGACTATAATAGGTTTATTTAGTTAATTTTGGGTGTATATAATCCATCCAAAACGTGATCAACCCATTCATAAATCCTCTCACATGTTTTAAGCCTTTCCCTCCCAAAATACTCTATCTAGAAACCACCATTGTTGGTGAAGCTCAAGAGTAGATTCAATCTGGGTTTTCCATGGATGAATCACCAAGTTTAAGAGGTTTTCAACTAATAAAAGGTATGGCAATCCTTCATCTTCAAGTAACCTTTCACTTGGAGAGTTCTTCTCAATGTTTTTCAAAGAAATCTTATGATCAAGTTTCCAATCTTCCAATCTACCCATGGGTTCTTTCTCAAAACGTTTTTAATGATTAAATAATGATTAATTGAAGTTAATACAGTGATTTGAATGTGAATTTTACTCCAATTGCATGATGAACCCATGTTCCTTCAAAAATTGGTTTAGCTCTTGCATGGGCTTTGTGATTATGGCTTGTTCTTGATTAATTGGTGATTCTCTTACATTGAATTTCTTGTGTTTATTGTTAATTATATTAATTGATGGTGAATTGATGATTATCAGTCCATGATGATAAATATATGAAGTTTTGAGCATGAATAGCCTATGTTTCTACATGTTGTCTTGAAGTCGATTGTGAGATCGGTTGTGTAGACTCTTGATTATGTATGAACTGCTGTAGCTACTGTTTTAGGGTGATATAATGGATGAATTTTGTAGGTATAAATCCTTAATGATCAAATTAAGAAGGGCTTGCATGAATGGATATAGATTCCTTTAGGCTATGAAGTCAAGAGGCTAAGTGTGTGATGTATCTTGAATTGTGATTAGATGAAGCATGATTTAGTCTTGATTTCTTATCTAATTAGCTACCTAATAAGTATATTATTGATGAAATATGAATGATGATCAATCCCTTAGATAGTTCATAGTAATGGTAAGTCTTCTACACTCTAGCAAATCGATAAGCCTAAATGCCTATGTTGTAACCCTAATCTTGAGAGTATGTAATCATGATTTCAATATGGTTAAATGTAGGTTTAGCTACTGCCTTAGACTGATACATGTATGAACTATGTTCTAAAATCAATGTAAGGGAAGTTAGCTAGTGATCTATGTCATCCTACTTTCCTAGTATGTTGATAAGTTGTAGTATGTTATGGTATAATCTTGTAGCGACTTGTACATGGTTTTTTATATGTTTAAAGTACATTTATCTACTTCCATATATGTGTTTTATTGATGAATAAGGTGTATTGATCAATGATGATCAAAGGGTAAGAAATTGGTAAGAATGCTTGATTCTTCTACTTTTCTACTTCTCTATTCTTTATAGAAATGTTGATGAAGCCTTGTATGGCATTGTGTGGTATGGTCCACTTATGGTGGAGGTGTTTATCTTATTGTCATTATATATGTGTTGACCATGGCCTTGAAGGCAAATTGATGAACTTATGAACATGTGCTTAAGATGATACTATGAGAAGTTTATGCCTATTTTCCTATTCTAGTTGTGAATTAGGTTGTGTGGCTATTGTATGAGCATGTGTATAACCATGTTAGGGTAAAGTATAGGTGCTGCCATGGATGTGTTAAGATGTTTAATAACCCCTTACCTATGAACCCTTATATGAAAGTGTAAATAGCTAAAGTTAGGAGTCTTGATTAAAAGGTATTTATTGTTTTGTCTCCTATGCTATTATGTGTTGTGTGCTATGTGTTTGGAAGTGTAATGTGTTCTAATAGGGTGGCTGATTCAAGAAGTTATCGATAGCCATTATGTGATCATGTTGGTCAATGCTATTGATAAAGGTTTTATGATGATTTACTCAAAATGGCATGAAGTATGATTTCAAAGAAAATGTCCCTTCTAAATGCATGTTTTTGCATGGTTGTCATACTTAGTGCATTCTTGTACTAATTCCATTCTTCTCTACTTTTTACACAAAGTGTAGGTTATGGAATGCTTAAAGGAGGTCTATGATTGAGGAGCTTGATAGGTGATTTCCCAAGCTCAAGTAAAGGAATCCTTAAGTTCAAGGATGTCCTAATGTGTACTTATTGTAAAGTCTATTTGGTAATGTATAGCTTTGTATTATGTCTTAAGGTCTTTGTCCTTAATGTACACTAAAGTTATTGAGTCTAAGATGGCAAAGAGACTTAGAGTCTAAATATGTATTATGACTTATGTTTATATATATATATGATGTGATGTTTCTAGCATATGATGTGCTATGAAAAGTTTTAAATTTTTCGCAAAATTTACTATGCCAATGCAATGAATGATATGAGAGGCTTGTCTTAGACCTCCGAGAGGTCGATGATGCCGGTTACAATCCAAGATTGTATCCTATCTTCTAGGGTATGGTTTCGGGTTGTGACTAACTTGGTATCAGAGCATGAGGTTTATGTAGAGGTCTTAGGTTCTAAGAAGTCTCATATTGCCACGTCTAGTAGAGTCTTGTATCACTGGTGGTGAGTCGCGACACATCAAATAGTATGAGAGGCTATAGGACGATAGAGTTTCCCTTTTTCATCAATCTCATATCGTGCCATAGAACTTAATTCTATAAGATCTCTCTCTTATGTTTTCTTGTCCGGTAGTCTTTTAGATGTGATTGCTTGGATGAGATTTCTCTATGCTTGAGGGGGAAAAGGTGAGTTTTAAAATGCTTATCTTTGTTTTATGGTTTGAATGAGTATGTGTGAAGGTGACACTTGTCCTTATTTGATGATGTATATACTAACTAAGGCGACTTGAAGGGTTAACTAGGCTTAGGTAGGGGTATGGGACTCTACCTATGTCTTGCACTAGTTTGCCTTGATGGAGACCTTAGGAGGTTAATACTATGTATGTGTATGATGATAGATGTGAATGTCTTTATGTAATGATCTCTATGCTTATAATCATGTAAATAGCCTAGTGTGCTAAAGATATGGAGTTATCCATGCATGAAGGTTATAGATGAGTGGAGTATGGTGCTAATTGTAGTCCTTGTTGGGTTACTTGGTTTAGTGAAGTTATGGAGCTTTACTTGATCATTGCACATGTTAACTCTATGGGGATTATGATTGGTTATCTTACCTGGCTATGTATAAAATATCTCTTATTTGATGATGTGATGCCAATTATGGCAATATATGAAATCTATGTGCAATAGCAAGTTATGTCGAATGATGTATGTCATGATATAGTTGAAGCATGCTAGAAGTTATGGTGGTTAAAGTGAATTCTCTTAAATTGTTGTATTCCTATATGGTTTTGTATGATGGTAGCCAAATATTAGGATTTGAACTTGGATTGTTTAATAACTACCTATGGAAGTATGCTATCCTATGAATGTATGTGATTAAAGGTGTGCATTGTTTTCCTTTGCATATATAAGTGGTACTTGATGAGTTGCTAGTATAAATTGGAGTCTTTCGTAGAGACTTGAGTTGTAAATATAGTATGCATGCTTATGAAGGATGAGTTGGTAAAGCTTTGTATATTATATTTCCATGCTTGTTCCATCAAATGTCTAAATGTTGCACTTTTGGGATATTTGGAAGCATGCTCACTGTAAAGGCTAGGCAACTTATTGTAACATGTTTGGACAATCTACTAAATTGTCATTTGATTGGATGTTGTTGAAATATGTGTAGAATTTATGAATATGAACATGATAAGGAATGTGGAAAAGATTTTTTTTTGCTATTTAGATTGAAGGATGAGAATCTTATGACATGATGAGTAGTAGAGTTATTTCTAAACTTCTTGTTGTGTTATGAACTTCCTTGTTCTTTTCCACTAATGATGTATGACCTTAGTGTCTACTGCATTATAGTAAGACCTTATGTAAATTGAATAGTATGATAAAAAATTGATGGTTGAGGATGATTTGACTAAAATGATAAGGTTTAGAATGCCTTAGTGTTGCTAAATTGAATTAATGAAAAATTCCCTCTAAAGTAGAAATCACTTTAAGTGATGAATATGAAGGTTGTGTAGTTAAGATCCTCTATATATTTGGTTAAGTTGCTCTTAGTTGGGTTTACCCTAAGTGGGGGATGGTGTTTTGAGTAGTGAGATTGTAGAAATTGTCTACATTGTTCTTCTATTCTTACTTGAATTGGAAAGTATGAATTCTTAGTAAGCTTGCTCATGAAAATAGTCTTGCATAAAGTGTGAATTGCATGATATTTATACGATTGGTATGAATTGATTGACATCATCTTAGAGACATGGTGAATTTCCCAAAGAGCATGAGAGGAAAGTTTTGATAAAATCCATGTTTTCTCTTGTTGACTTGCATTTTAATGTGCTAATTGTGAAGTTGACTTCATGAGGTAAGACAAGGAACTAGGTAATAGTCACTTGTAGGGTAAATTGTTTAGCCTTGTAATGGGAGTTGAGTCTCTTTTACCATGAAATATGTTGACTCTGTTGAAAATTTAGTGACTTGATGATTTGTAATGCAAAATTTTAGGCTCATTCTTGAAAGGGTGAAAGCATGTTTAGCTAAGTGTCCATGTGTGTGCCTATAATTTGTGTTATTTTTTTTTAAAATGAGGACTATAAGGGTGAGTATTATGTTAAGAAAAGAAATTGTGGAATGACTTCCTATTTTGTTGTGATGTATTTGGTGTGATTTGCCATTTAGATTTCACTAGAAAGAAAAATATATGCATGTCATGGATTGAAAGTTGAGATTTCTCATTTTTAAAGAAATTGATCTTGTACTTAGCTAAGGTGTGAACTCATGATGCATGTAATGTGTTGAGGAGCAAGATATTCCTCCATGTACACCACGAAGCATGGTATGGTTGAGTATGACCTTCATGGTACTAGGTCTAACTAATGAAGATCTTTGTGATTTAACTAACTCAAGTTTATGTGCATTGAAGTATGAGTGCTTAAGTAACTTTGAGTATGGGTTATGATCTCCCTATGAGTAGCTTTTCAAGATTTTCTTGTAATGAATTAAGGTGTAATGATCATGTTATGATTAGGAGAAGGATGTTCCCCTATGAACATAAAAAGGGCCTTTGTGTTTGATGCATTATAGAGTGAGTGAGTAATGGTTTTGCTTGCTTGTGTTCATTGAGTGCTAAAGTAATTTGATGATATTATAAATGTGATGAACTTCTCTTATCTACATTAAAGTCCTTGATGTGGTTAAAGAGTCCTAAGTGTCATTCGAGGACGAATGTTCCCAAGTGGGGGATATTGTAAGACCCCAAAAATGAGATAAGGTGTCTAGAGCCTAACATGTTCGTCTTAATGTATTAAGGTCCTAAAATGACTTATTATGTGTTATAGAGGCAGTGTGCAAAGTTTGAAGTGATTTGGAAGTCGAACGTCAAGGGACGTCCAAGACGTTCGACGAATAGTCGCTTATGTGCCTCATGTGTGTATGCATTCCTAAATTGTATTAACTGAGTATAATAAGTCTTTAAATGGTTTAAAATGATGTTTAATGTTAGTATATAAAGTTTCGTGAAGTTTGGAGGTCAAACTCCCTAGAACGTCCAAGGCGTTCGAAAGATAGCCCCTAAGACGTTCATCGTATGTCATGTTGACAATATAAAGTTTCGTGAAGTTTGGAGGTCAAACTCCCTAGAACGTCCAAGGCGTTCGAAAGATAGCCCCTAAGACGTTCATCGTATGTCATGTTGGGGTCAAGGCTGTTTGGACGTCTTGTATGTATTTTTTTTGGATGAAATTTATGTGGAAGGTCTATAACATGTTAATGTTTTTAATCGCGTTGGAAACGTCCGGGTACGACTTCTAAAGAGGCCCCAAAAGAAGGACCCAAGGCTGCCTAAGACACTGGCTGGGCAGTGTCCCTTGACGGACCCAACGACGGATCATTGGTCCCCCAACGGCCCGTCGAGCAGGTATCGTCAAAGTGGACTTGCCTTGATAAGGTCTTAATCCAAAATATTTGCCAAGTCTCAGGCGACGGAGGCCATGACGGCCCGTCATGGCCATGACGCCGCGTCGAGACCCTCGTCGTGAGTGGCCTGCAAGTTGGCAGCCTGCGTTCTGTTTATTAAAGTGGTGAATGGGAAATTCACCCCACGTCCTAACCTGACTATAATAGGTTTATTTAGTTAATTTTGGGTGTATATAATCCATCCAAAACGTGATCAACCCATTCATAAATCCTCTCACATGTTTTAAGCCTTTCCCTCCCAAAATACTCTCTCTAGAAACCACCATTGTTGGTGAAGCTCAAGAACAGATTCAAGCTGGGTTTTCCATGGATGAATCACCAAGTTTAAGAGGTTTTCAACTAATAAAAGGTATGGCAATCCTTCATCTTCAAGTAACCTTTCACTTGGAGAGTTCTTCTCAATGTTTTTCAAAGAAATCTTATGATCAAGTTTCCAATCTTCCAATCTGGCCATGGGTTCTTTCTCAAAACGTTTTTAATGATTAAATCATGATGAATTGAAGTTAATACAGTGGTTTGAATGTGAATTTTACTCCAATTGCATGATGAACCCATGTTCCTTCAAAAATTGGTTTAGCTCTTGCATGGGCTTTGTGATTATGGCTTGTTCTTGATTAATTGGTGATTCTCTTACATTGAATTTCTTGTGTTTATTGTTAATCATATTAATTGATGGTGAATTGATGATTATAAGTCCATGATGATAAATATATGAAGTTTTGAGCATGAATAGCCTATGTTTCTACATGTTGTCTTGAAGTCGATTGTGAGATCGGTTGTGTAGACTCTTGATTATGTATGAACTGCTGTAGCTACTGTTTTAGGGTGATATAATGGATGAATTTTGTAGTTATAAATCCTTAATGATCAAATTTAGAAGGGCTTGCATGAATGGATATAGATTCCTTTAGGCTATGAAGTCAAGAGGCTAAGTGTGTGATGTATCTTGAATTGTGATTAGATGAAGCATGATTTAGTCTTGATTTCTTATCTAACTAGCTACCTAATAAGTATATTATTGATGAAATATGAATGATGATCAATCCCTTAGATAGTTCATAGTAATGGTAAGTCTTCTACACTCTAGCAAATCGATAAGCCTAAATGCCTATGTTGTAACCCTAATCTTGAGAGTATGTAATCATGATTTCAATATGGTTAAATGTAGGTTTATCTACTGCCTTAGACTGATACATGTATGAACTATGTTCTAAAATCAATGTAGGGGAAGTTAGCTAATGATCTATGTCATCCTACTTTCCTAGTATGTTGATATGTTGTAGTATGTTATGGTATAATCTTGTAGCGCCTTGACATGGTTTCTTATATTTTTAAAGTACATTTAGATACTTCCATATATGTGTTTTATTTATGAATAAGGTGTAATGATCAATGATGATCAAAGGGTGAGAAATTGGTAAGAATGCTTAATTCCTCTACTTTTCTACTTCTTTATTCTTTATAGAAATGTTGATGAAGCCTTGTATGGCATTGTGTGGTATGGTCCACTTATGGTGGCTGTGTTTATATTATTGTCATTATATATGTGTTTACCATGGCCTTGAAGGCAAATTGATGAACTTATGAACATGTGCTTAAGATGATACTATGAGAAGCTTATGCCTATTTTCCTATTCTAATTGTGAATTAGGTTGTGTGGCTATTGTATGAGCATGTGTATAACCATGTTAGGGTAAAGTATAGGTGCTGCCATGGATGTGTTAAGATGGTTAATAACCCCTTACCTATGAAACCTTATATGAAAATGTAAATAGCTAAAGTTAGGAGTCTTGATTATAAGGTATATATTGTTTTGTCTCCTATGCTATTATGTGTTGTGTGCTATGTGTTTGGAAGTGTAATGTGTTCTAATAGGGTGGCTGATTCAAGATGTTATCAATAGCCATTATGTGATCATGTTGGTCAATGTACACACACTCTCACTTACATGCATGTTACAAGTAGTATAATTCATTGTGTCTAAATGAAATGAAGTTCTCATATTCACTAGTGTCTACTACTATGCATATTAAAGTGATGTTTATGAAAGTATGATTTGTATTCCCTTACTAGGATGACTTGATAGGTGTACTAGTATGGGCAAGGGTATGGAACCTTGTCTATGTATTGCACATGTGTATCTTTATAGGATAGTTCCTAGGTTTGGTTCTTATGTATATGAAGGATGAATATATGAACATGTTATGAATATGATATGATGAGGTATGAATATGTAAGTATGAACATGTGTGACTCAATGTGTTATGTGAAAGGTTTGTTCACATCTATGTGTACACTCACACACATGAATGAGGATCTAGTTAATAGAGGGGCCTTGAGAGGGGTGCCCAAGAACGCTATAAGACTAGATAGATGCTTGAATATGCTATAAGCATATGAGGAAGGAATATTCTAAACCTTATGTTTTATAAATAAATGTAATGAAGGCTTTTCAATAAAGGGAACTTAACTTAGGACCGAGCAAACTTGACAACGGGAGGTGATGACTTATCCATAGAAGGAAAGATTCATCCTAATGTTGCCCATGTGATGTTAACTCCCTTGTTTATGGGATATGTCATCTAAGGGATTACCATGAGGAGCGGCCCACTTTACCAAATGGTATGAATAGGGATATCTACCTCTTAGTTCTTGAACTATGATGCCACCATAGGATACTAGCTAGAGGATTCTACCTCGATAGCTATGTTGATATTGGTTCTACTTTGGCCGGTAGACCACCTTCCATCGGTGTAAGGTTTGATGACACTGGATTCCATGTTTAGCATCACATGGTCTATGTCGGTTGAGGTTATAGTTCCCTAAAGGTAAAATGAACAATGGAAGTAATGGAATAGGATCCTAACTAGGAGGACTTAAGGTAAGTTGCTTAGGATAGGTGGAAGTAATGAACCCATCTAGATATTGCACAAGTGACTCCTTAGGAAGCCTTAGGAAGGTACCCTAATGCATATGATTATGTATGTGTCCTTTATGTATGATATTGTAGTCTTGGTTTGACTAGGTTTATATTGCACTATACTTATATGATGGTATGTGTTGTCTTGAGTAGATGCTATGTATGGTCTTCTCTTGTGTTCCTAAGGTGATACATTGCACCAAATATCCTTAAAGGATTACTTGGAAGACTAATGAATTAAAAGAAAGAGTTAATGTTAAGGAGAGTGAGTTCATTGTAAAGTGACCTCAAATGGGGATTAAATTCTATATGTGCTTTTCTATGATGTTTGGTCTTTGATTTTGTTTCTATGAAGTATATGAATGATATAAATGATATTGATAAAGGTTTTATGATGATTTACTCAAAATGACATGAAGTATGATTTCAAAGAAAATGTCCCTTGTAAATGCATGTTTTTGCATGGTTGTCATACTTAGTGCATTCTTGTACTAATTCCATTCTTCTCTACTTTTTACACAAAGTGTAGGTTATGGAATGCTTAAAGGAGATCTATGATTGAGGAGCTTGATAGGTGATTTCCCAAGCTCAAGGAAAGGAATCCTTAAGTTCAAGGATGTCCTAATGTGTACTTATTGTAAAGTCTATTTAGTAATGTATAGCTTTGTATTATGTCTTAAGGGCTTTGTCCTTAATGTACTCTAAAGTTATTGAGTCTAAGATGGCAAAGAGACTTAGAGTCTAAATATGTATTATGACTTATGTTTATATATATATGATGTGATGTTTCTAGCATATGATGTGCTATGAAAAGTTTTAAATTTTCCGCTAAATTTACTATGCCAATGCAATGAATGATATGAGAGGCTTGTCTTAGACCTCCGAGAGTTCAATGACGCTGGTTACAATCCAAGATTGTATCCTATCTTCTAGGGTATGGTTTTGGGTTGTGAATAGGTCTTTAAGAATGCGTATCGGGGGTACATAGGCATCCCAATGCCCAATATTGAGAAATATTGGGCATAGTATGGAAAATTAGCTAAGGGGTATTAGCCAATTTCTATATAATACCCAAATAAGCAAAATATTAGGCATATTAGAAAATATTGGCTTAAAGGGTGTTAGCAAATTTTCTAACATTAATGAGCTTGTTTAAGAAATGTACCTGCAATGAATACCCTAGGCTAAAATGCTTTTTACTTTAACTCACAAATTAGGTACGAGGCATCCATCTGTCAAGCCTAGGCACCATAGCACATGACCACTTAAAATGATCATGTAGAATAAGCAGTGCCCAAGGACATAGTGAGGATCCTTGGGACGATAAGTAAACATTCCAAATGAACCATCAAGAATAGTTAGTTAGGAAAGTACAACCAACACATGTTCAAGCACATGTGAAAACCGGTCAAGTGAGGGGACCACTCTAACCTAATTCGGTTAGGGTAGTTAGGGTCAAGCATGAGAACGGGTCCTTCCATGTGGGGCCTAACTCCCTAACTAACTCTAGACTCTAACTAACTGACCTAACTAGATAAGTACAAACAAAAATAAACTATTTAGTTCACCCGACAACCTAAGACTTAACCGGGTGACACTAACTTAGTAACTAGTTAAAGAGACAACCTAGTACCTAATCTAGGATGGTCCAAAAGGGTTAGTTATGGTCCCAAAGAATTAGGGGTACTTTAGTAATTACCCTAGGTCCCTTAATTAATTAAATTAACAATGTAATTAATTAATGAGAAATTCAAAATTTAGCCGAGACCCTACCCAATTAACAAAATGAACTATGAATACAAGTACTACATGAATGAAGTTCTCAACGTCCATAAATAATGGTAATAGGCTACCAAATGAACGTGAATATTATAAAGTGAGTATTAATATAACTTCAAGTTTAAAATTTACGAAAGTTACCAGAATGGGGTGTTAAAGGAAGTGAGTCAAGACTCACTTACACCTAAGACAACTATGTTAAAGATACTCACAGAAGATGGTGTTAATAATCGTGAGACAAGTCTCATTAACACCAACATGATAATGTAAGGTTAAATTCACATTTCATCAAGTAAATAAAGGGATGACCGGTTATCCAAAGAGTTAAGTAAACCTCATAACTAGAAGCAAGCTTCCATAATGTTTGAGTAAACTCTAAAAGATATAAAGAAAAGGAAATTGAGCAAAGCACAGATAGACTAGCAATAAGCTTGTTCCAGAACATGTAAGCCTCATGAGATGAGGCTACCACCAAGGTGGATAAGTAGTCTCCGTATGTCTCCTAGTCTTTGAACTATGTTTCCAGCATAGGAACTAGCCAGTGGTTTCCACCTAAGAGAGCTAGGTATGATGCGGTTTCACTTTGGCCGGTGAAACCACCCCTTTTCCGTGTGGGACAGATACTGGATTTCATGCTTAGCTCACATGATCAATGTCGGTTAGATGCTCAAAGAAAGTATTCGGTTCACTTTAGACATGAACCACCTCTTTTCGGTGTGGGGAGAACACTGGACTTGGTTTCACTTTAGCCGGTGAACCACCCCTTTTTGGTGTGGGGCAGACACTGGATTTCATGGTAGCTCACATGATCTAGATTCACTTTGATCGGTGAATCACCCCATTTCGGTGTGGGGCAGACACTGGATTTCATGTTAGCTCGCATGATCTTAATTCTAAAGATGTCTTTCAAAAAGCAAGAAAGAAAGAAGAAGAAATGCAAGTTCAAAGTGAGCTAAGAAAGTAAGAGCTTAAGAATATCAATCGTCAGTACTTGATAAGAATGAAGTTTTCAGCAAATAATGGGCATAACCAATAATGACTTATTTTATTATGAAAATGATCAAAGCCAAATGAGATTGGCTTATAATGACTTTATATAATTGGCAAATAATCATAGCCAAATAAAATTGGCTTATAATGACTTCTTATATTAGGCCAATATCAAATAATAGGCTTAACCAATAAAGATTGGCTTATTAAGATTTCATGCCCAAATTGTAGTTAAATCATTTCCTTAATCCCTTGGATTACTTACTTGATTCATTGTAGGTATGGGACTACAATGAATCATTGCACTTGTAAGTTAAACATAGGCTTAAAGGAGATCATTGAACTACACAACAAGAAGAATAAAAAGACTGAAAAATAAACTAAGTACAGAAAGAGGAGCTCTCAGGTTTGGGGTATCAAATTTCAAAATTTTTGCTCGAGTTGTTCTAAATTTATTTTCATGGTTCTAAGGTCTTGTGTTCATATAGAAAATGAGTTGTGCACTTTCAATGCATTAAAATACGCCATATTCATACCACAATTCACAAATAACGAATTAGGAAAGTCTAGTGATGTCACTTTCTAGAAATGGCATGTTGTTATAGGAAGAGCTTTCCTTGATCATGCATAGTCCTTATGTTTATGTGTGCATAGACCCATACTTAGTACAAGTGTGTACTAACCCTATACTATTACTATTTTTATAGGTGTAGGTCAGAGAGAAGGTTGAAGACTTATTGAAGCGGTTTAGACTCAGCAATCTCCAGACCTTTGGTAGGTCCTCTTGATTTTGAGGATGCTACATCTATGTTTCTAGCATTAGTAATTTAGACATAGCTAGTGGATGTTGTCCCTAGCGTTTCTTTCAAGACTTTTATTCGAAGCTTTGTACTAAGGCCGTTTTGGCGAACTATTATGATATATTATTGATTCTTTCATTTAAATTGCTTAATCGATTGTAGATGGTTGTTTAGTTTGAGCTTATAGTATTTGAATCCATGTAAATTTTATATGAAGTCTATGTAAACTTCATTATTCTTAAAAGTTTTAAATTTTCCGCAAATTTAACTATATGAATGTGATGAAATCTAAGAAGAGGCTTGTCTGCGACCTCTTAGAGGTTAACGACACCGGTCGCGGTCTAAATTTCAGAATCTGGGTCGTGAAAAAGTTGGTAACAGAGCATGAGGTTAAATTACCTAGGAACTAAAGCTCAAAAGCACCACGTTACGTAGTTTCTAACTTATGGTTGTAAACCACACCACAATCATGACTTAGAGACTATATGATGTTAGGAATTTTCCCTTCTTCTACTCTTTGTCGTGCTGTGTAGAGTTGCTACATTTTGTGTCATTTTAAGTATCTAACTTCCTTCTTGTGTATGCGTGTAGAACAATGAACACAAGGAGAAATGCCGCGAGAAGAGTTGAAGAAGAAGCTGCTGGAGGAAACCAACCTCCTCCTCAAGCCCCAGCTGCTGGAGTTCAAGTGCCTGTCAACCCAGCTGCGTTGACGTTGAATTAAGAGAAGCATTGGTGCAGATGGAACTAGACATCACTACTCAGGCGCATGTCATCACAGTTCAAGCCACTAGAGAGGGTGCTCCTAGGGAGAACCCGCATGCTAGAACCATGGCTAGCAGACTGAGGGACTTCACCAGAATGAATCCTCCAGTCTACTAGGTGTCCAAGACTAATGAGGATCCCCAGGAGTTTGTGGATGAGGTCTACAAAATTCTCTGTGCCATTGGTGTTGATGAAAGAGCAAAGGCTGAGTTGACTGCATATCAACTCAAAGATGTGGCTAAGGTGTGGTACAAAATGTGTGCAGATGGCCGAGCACCAGGAGATGTCCCCATCACTTGGGATATTCTCAAGACTGCATTTTTGGAGATATTCTTTCCCAGGGAGAAACGAGAAGCAAAGGTTGAAGAGTTCATCAACCTAAGACAGGGAGGTATGTCGGTCAAGGAGTATTCCTTGAAATTTGTTGAACTCTCAAAATATGCTTCTTCTCTGGTGTCCAATAGCAGGGATGAGATGAGCAGGTTTGTGAATGGCGTGTCGGAGGATATAGTGGAGGATTATTGGGCAGCCATGTTGCATGATAACATGGACCTGGGCGGATTATGGTACATGAACAACATGTGGATGAGAGTCGCCGAAAAAGAAGAGGTCAGGAAGGCAAGAATCCTAGGCCCGCGGATCAGACTAGTTCTAGCTCTAATAGGGGTACATTTGGAGTCCAGAAAAGGCCTAAGTTCAAGAAACACTCAGGTGATCCTACTCCTTCTAGGAATTCGAATGCCAAAGTGTACAAGTCTGGCCCCAAAAAGGGCAATAATAGAAATGCCCAGGGAAACAGCAAGCCGTAGGTAAATATGGGTGTTTGCATAGAGGTGAGTGCCTGGTAGGTACTAATATCTGCTATGGGTGCGGCAAGAGTGGGAATATGGTCAGGGACTGCCCACAGGTGAGGAATCAGGCCAGGACAGATGCTCAGCCTCGGCCTAATTCTAATGCTGCAGCCGAGCCTCCGAAGAGGAACATATTCTATGCTCTGAAAGGTAGAGAGGAGCAAGAGAAGTCAACTGATGTGGTCACTGGTACGTTGCATGTCTTTTCTTTTCCTGTGTATGCATTGTTAGATCCAGGATCCAGTTTGTCATTTGTTACTCCTTTGATAGCTAGTAAGTTTGAATTGCTTCCTGAGATCTTGCATGAGCCTTTACTAGTTAGTACTCCCATAGGAGAGTGCATTAGATCTGAATAAGTATATAAAAATTGCCCAATTAACATTCTTGATAAAATCACTCATGCTGACCTAGTAGAACTAGCCATGCTTGATTTTGATATAATTTTGGGTATGGTTTGGCTCCATAAGTATTATGCTACAATAGACTGTCGAAACATGGTAGTAAGTTTTCAGTTTTCAAATGAGTCAAAGTTAAAATAGGAAGGGCGTGGTTCAAATCCAACAGGCCAAATAGTTTCCAACCTTAAGGCCAATAATATGTTATCTAAGGGGTATTTATACCACTTAGTCAGAGTCAATGACTTAGAGCATGAGGTTCCTTCCATAGACTCTGTGTCCATAGCGAATGAGTTTCAAGATGTCTTTCTGGAGGATTTACCAGGAATTCCTCCTAAACGCGAAATTGATTTTGGTGTTGACTTAGATCCCACCACCAAGTCAATTTCTATTCCCCCATATAGGATGGCACCACCGAACTCAAAGAGTTGAAGTTTTAGTTAAAAGATTTACTTGATAACGGCTTTATCCAGCCGAGCATATCCCTATGGGGTGCTTCTATAACAACCCTAAAACTGGATATAATAAGTAATGCTTAATGTGTCTAGAATGCCTACGATTAGACCGGGTTCACACGGATTGATGCGCGTAGAACCAGACCTCTGAACCCTTGATACAGCCAAGCAAACTAACTTGGGGAGTTAGTTGAGCTAGGAAAGGTTGGGTCCAACCATGTAGGGCTCTCGAATGCGAAAATTTACTCGAATAAGTCTTTACCGGACTTAAAAAGGGAAATCTTAGGTTTGAAGGGTCTAGGGGTAAAATGATCTTTTTCCAGGATAAGGGTGGTATCGTAATTACCCTAAAAATATAATTAATTATTTAATTAATAAGGTGGAGAGGCATTTTGGGGAGAGAGGGCCGAAAATTGGCTCTTAAAGTGAAGTCTTGCTCCACCCGGGTTCGAACCTAGGTGGAAGCGATGATTTAAATTGTTTTTATTTAAGTTGGCAAATTAATGTAATTAATTAATATTTATTATTTATTAGCTGATTTAAATAAAAGGGAAATCAGATTTTTTACCATTTAATAAAATCTTATTTGACTAAGTCCTAAACTAGACTCCTAATCCTAAGGAACCTCTCTCTTTTTCACGTTTCATTCACTCTCACGATCTGCCTCTCTCACTATATTTTATTCACGTTCTCTCTTCCAAATAACGTACAAGAACAGAAGATAAACCAAAGTTCTTCACACTTGAAGAACTCCAACGAAAATTATAAACAAATAACTAATCAAACACGAAGAGAGGGTTTTTCTGTCGAAAGTTTGGTGTTGAAACATTGGATTGGACGTGAGTTGTGGAGAAGGTTTGGGTAGAAACATCAAGGTTTGAATGTAATAAAAGGTATGGGTTCTCTTATATCTTGGTCCCTTTCCCAAGAGACCCCTTAAGATTCAGTCAATTCTAATCCGAAAACTAGGATTGTTCCCCGTTGCATGTCCCTGTCACTAGCTCCCATTGATTCGTAGGTTGGGTATGTTTACTAGTAGATATTAGGCATGTAATGTGTTCTCGTGATGAATACGTTCATGAATGTGTGTTTGTATTCGTACGAATGATAACCTATGCTTTCCGAAAATATGTGTTTATGTGTGTGCAATGTGTAGTCGTGACTTTGAACACAAATTGAAGCATGAAAATGACTTATTTATGGTTGTACTTCATGTGCACAAAGTTGTATAAATCGTGATGTTCATATGAAGTATATTGTGGCTGATTTGAGTGAAAACTATTGTCTAAATGAATCCATGAAAATGCACCTAAAAACGTACTAAATGATCCATGAAATGTCCTAAGAACTAGTGAGTAAATGCTGCAAAAAAGAAAAGATGCTGGAAATTTGATTTCGGCTAATGTTGAAATTTAGGAGAGTTTGAAAATAATGTTTAAAACATGTGAGGTCAGTTGGGATTGAACCCAAGACCTCACTATAAGAAAGCTATAATTAATTAAAATAAAAAGAAGTGTGGCACACGGGATTCGAACCCGAGTGCCTTAGCCGAAATCCATAAAACTAAAATAGAAATAAAGAAGTGAGGGGAGTGGGATTCGAACCCACCACCTCTTAGTCAGATTAAAGGAGAAAGTAAAAGGAAAATAAAAGGGTGAAGCGTGTGGGAATAGAACCCACGACCTCTAGGAAGAATAAATTGGATTTAAGGAGAGAAAGTAAATTGGGGCTGTGGGGGTTCGAACCCACAACCCCTCGGCCAAAAGGAGAGAAATTAAAAGAAATGAAAATAAAAGGAAATGAGGTTGTGGGGGTTCGATCCCACATCCTCTTAGTCCCATTGAGCGAAAAATGAAGAGAAAAATTAAGTGGAAAATAAAATGAAGGCGTTGGGGCTCGATCTTGGGTCCCCAAGCCGTATGGATCAAACCAAAATGAATAAAAATGTAAGTGTTGTCCAAGGGATTCGAAATCGGGTACCCTTTATACATAAGTCATACGTGAATAAATGTTCAAAAATAATGTTGCCTACATAGATCGAAATAGAGATCTTGGCATACTTACAAGATGCATAAGTCTTGTACCACATAATCTTAGGAAGATATGAATCATTTAAACGAACTATGAATGAAGCCTAATGGATTGTGTGTATAGACCCATAAGTCTAGCATACGTTTAGAGTAAGTGAACCTAAGATGTATATAACGAAATGATGAAACTCTAGAAGGGTTAAGTAAGAGTGTGAAACACACTAAAAGGCCAAGTGCATTGGCATATGATAAAATGAACATTCACGTAAAAAGGGGTGAGTAATTATGAAGAGCAAATGTGATAATGTTAATGAATGTGGTGACAACATCATAAGAGGCTAATGTGAAAGATGAGAGCAATCTCAAATGAGCCTAAGTAAATTTTACCAAAACGTACTCACCTATGAGAATGTAAAGTTAATGAAGAGACCAGTCTTTATGAACACTCTAATGAAAGTATTAAGAATAATTTATACTTAATACTAATGATGAGATGATAAATCATCTATCGAGCTATGATGTCCTCATACTAGAAGCCATCTTCCATGATGTATGAGTTGAATGAAATGGAATTTTATACTGAGCACCGATAGACTAGTTATGAGCGGTGATGCCTTCTTTCGGGAAGGGCAGAGGTTCACGTATCTCTCATGAGATGAGACTGTCCGGCATGCCGGGTATGGGTCTTCTTATATCTCCTAGTCTTCGAACCTATATTACCAGTATAGGGATCTAGCGGGGTTCAATTCCCATGTACGCTACCATGTTTTGGGTCACTTTGGCTGGTGATTCCACCTTTTTTTGGTGTAGGGGAGACACTTGATTTCATGATGCTCACATGATCTATGTCGGTTAAAGTTAAAGTTCCCAATGAATGAATGAGGCCAGCCTCAAATGATACACATAATGAAATGAACGATACCAAATGTGTTAGGATAGGATAATCAAGAGGTGAGCTAGAATCAAGTAATAACACTAGGTTATTCTTGATCCTTGCACAGCAAACCCGATGAGAGTTTTAAACTACATCCTAGGTATAGCTGGTGTTTACACTAGCTTATGAATGAATGAAATAAAGTACGTATGAATGAATGAGGCAGACTCTGTGTTTGCTAAAGAAGATTCCCTAGTTGAGGTCTCATATGTTGAGCCTTATTTTGGGAAGTCTTAATGTCAAGTCCATGATTCCAAGGTCTCATGGCATATGAACGAACGATATGAAGGATGTTGTATATGCAATATGTTATGGTTTTGTGGAAGATGTTACGTGCTGTGTGCAATATGATACGTATGATGATGTATGTTACTCTCATGACATGACTTTCCTAATCCAATTTGGCAAGTCCACTGACTTTCCAAATCCAAATTTGGCAGGTCCACTAACTTTCCTAATCAAAATTTGGCAAGTCTACTGACTTGACTTTCCATAAATCATGTTGTTAGGAAAGAGCTATTCTTACTCATGCATGTCCTTGGTGTGTGCTTGCATATACCCATACTTAGTACAAGTGTGTACTAATCCCATACAACTCTATATTTTTAGGTGCAGGCACAGGTGGATGCTAGAGTTTACAGGTTGACATTATAGCTATCCGTAAGTAGAGCTTTCATGTAGGCTTTAGATGTAGGCTTTAGCTAGTGGAGCATGTTTCACTAGTGTTTCTTTCCACTTTCATTTCAGACTTTGTATTGGTGCCGTTTTGGCAAAATACGTTTAATGCAATAATGAACTGTTTCTTTTATTTGATTATCTCTATATTAGATGGTTGATTTGTGAACGCCTATGATGTTAAGTTTAAAATGCTTTGCATGAAATAAGAAAACAAAAAGTTCAAATTATCCGCTAAAATTAACCTAGATGAAGTAAGAATGACGTATGTAGGATTGTTTGCGACCTCTGAGAGGTCAACGACGCCGGTCTCCTCTGGGGTCTAGATTCCGGTCGTGACAAAGTTGGTATCAGAGCACTAGGTTACACTTCGAGAATAATAAGTTCACATCAACCACATTGATTAGTTTCTAAGTCATGGTAGTGAAGTGCACCACTATCTTGGATTAGAGACTGCATAATGCGTAGGAAAATTTCCCTTCTTCTGATCTTATCGTGCTTTTACTAATGTCTGATTTTCTTTGTGTTATGAGCGTGTCTAACATCAATCCTTGTTGTTTTCAGAGAATGAACACTAGGAGAACCATTGGTCAGAGGAGAGGAGGAGCAGCTGCTGGGGACAATCAGGTTCCACCCCAGGCTCCAGCTGAAGGAGTGGCTATGCCGGTTAACCCAACTGGGTTGACTGATGCGGAGTTCCGGGCATATCTGGCCCAGATGGCACATGCCATCACTATGCAGGCCCAGGCCATGACTGACCAGGTCAACCGGCAGAATGTTCAGAGGGAGAACCCACCGGTTCGTAGCATTACTGACAGGCTGAGAGACTTCACGAGGATGCATCCTCCTATTTTCACAGGGTCTAAGACTTCAGAGGACCCCTAGGAGTTTGTGGATGAGGTGCATAAGATTTTGGTGGATATGGGGGCCACAGATACGAAGAAGGCTGAGCTGGCTTCCTATCAGCTGAAGGATGTAGCACAGACTTGGTGCAAGATGTGGCAGGATAGCTGAGCTTTGGGCGGAGTTCTAGTCACTTGGGATCTGTTTAATACAACCTTCCTGGAGAGATTATTTCCCAGGGAGATGTGGTAGGCAAAGGTTGAGGAGTTTATCAACCTTAAGCAAGGATCAATGACAGTCAGGGAGTATTCCCTAAAGTTTGTTAAAGTATCCAGGTAAGCTATATTCCCTTGTATTTAACAACAGGGATGATATGACTACTGAAGTTTGTTAAACTATCCAGGTATGCTACTTCCCTTGTATCTAACAGCAGGGATGAGATGAGCAGGTTCCTCATAGGAATCACCTGAGATCTGGAGGAGGAGTGTCGGTCTGCGATGCTCCACGATAACATGGACCTCTCCAGGTTGATAGTGCATATCCAGCAGGTGGAGGACAGCCGGAAGAAGAGGGGCGTCCGTCATGCTAGGAGGCCTAAGCCTCATGATCAGGCAGGTCTTAGCAATGGAGGCAACAAGAACAACTTTGGTGTCCGTGAGCAGCCCATATTTAAAAAGGGGCAGGAGAGTTCAGGGAACTCTAACTTTCAGAGGAGTACAACACCTAGAGGAGGCAGACCCGAGCCCAAGAAGGGCAATGGATGTGAGATGCAGTATCCCAGAAAGTACTGTGCTAAGTGTGGCCGTGCTCACAGTGGAGAGTGCAGAAAGGGCACTAATGCCTGCTTCGATTGTAGTAAGAGCGGGCATATGGTTAAGGACTGCCCACAGAACAGAGGTCAGGCTAGAAGTAATGCTCAGCCTAGGCCTAATTCGCAGGGTGCAGCAGCAGTGGAACCTCCTAAAAGGAACAGGTTCTACGCCCTTAAGGGCAGGGAGGAGAAGGAGAAGTCCGCTGATGTGGTCACATGTATGCTGCAAGTATTCTCAACTTCTGTTTATGCTTTACTTGATCCAGGGTCTACGCTTTCCTTTGTTATTCCATTGCTTGCTCTCACTTTTGAGATATTGCCTGAAGTTCTGCATGATCCTATAGTGGTTAGTACACCTTTAGGAGAAAATGTAAAAACAGATAGAGTATACAAGGATTGCCCAATAATTGTATGTGGTAAGACTATGTGTGCAGACTTAGTTGAGTTACCAATGCATGATTTTGATGTTATTCTTGGCATGGACTGGCTTCATCGTTGTTACGCTTGTATGGATTGCCGTAGTAGGGTTGTGAGATTTCATTTCCCTAATGAGGTAGAGCTGGTCTGGGAGAGGTACAACTCGGGTCGTCCTAATCCCTTGATTTCGAACCTTAAAGCCAATAAAATGATGTCCAAGGGGTTATTGTGTCATCTTGTGAGTGTTAATGATTTAGATCATGACATTCCTTCCATAGACTCAGTGC
Organism: Solanum sitiens; assembly: GCA_016801875.1. Taxonomy (NCBI): domain Eukaryota; kingdom Viridiplantae; phylum Streptophyta; class Magnoliopsida; order Solanales; family Solanaceae; genus Solanum; species Solanum sitiens. The sequence goes on along the minus strand of JABWTJ010000322.1, from coordinate 826,035 downwards.
CTGTAGTGAATGAGTTCCAAGATGTATTTCCTGATGATTTGCCTAGAGTTCCTCCCCCTCGAGAGATTGACTTTGGTATAGACTTATAACCCGATACTAAACAAATTTCAATTACTCCTTACAGAATGGCTCCAGCTGAACTCAAATAGTTGAAGCTGCAGTTAAAAGATCTCACTGATAAGGGTTTCATTCAGCGAGCATATCCCCTTGGGGCGCTCAAGTGTTGTTTGTGAAAAAGAAGGATGGAACCCTTAGAATGTGTATCGATTATCGGTAGCTCAACAAATTCACTATAAAGAATAAGTATCCACTTACCAAAATAGTTGATTTATTTGATCAGCTCCAAGGGTCTAGTTTCTTCTCTAAGATTGATCTTCGTTCAGGGTATCATCACCTTAGGGTTAGGGATAGAGATATCTCAAAGACAGCCTTTCGTACCCGTTATGGTCATTATGAGTTCTTAGTCATGTCATTTGTTCTCACTAATGCATCAGCTGCATTTATGGACCTCATGAACCGAGTCTTCCGTGAATACCTTGATTCTTTTGTCATAGTATTCATTGATGACATCCTCATCTACTCTAGGACCAAGAAAGAGCATGAACAACATTTGAGACTAACCTTGCAGGTACTTAGACAACATCAGCTGTATGCCAAATTCAGCAAGTCTGAATTCTGGCTTACATCAGTGACCTTTCTGGGTCATGTTGTGTCTGATTAGGGCGTGGAGGTGGACCCCAGGAAGACTAAGGCTGTGTAGAACTGGCCAAAACCTCTTACTCCCACCGATATCCATAGCTTTCTGGGATTGGCTGGTTACTACCGCAGGTTCATGGAGGGTTTTTCTTCCATTGCTGCCCCACTGACAGCTTTGACTAAGAAGAAGGCCAAGTTCGAGTGGACGGAGACTTATGAGAAGAGTTTCCAGGAGCTCAAGGACAGACTCACTTCAGCCCCGGTGCTTACCTTGCCTAAGTGTGGTGAGAATTATACTGTTTATTGTGATGCATCTAGGGTTGGTTTGGGTTGTGTTCTTATGCATGTTGGTAAGGTGACAGCTTATGCGTCCAGACAACTCAAGGTTCATGAGAAGAATTATCCCACTCATGACCTGGAGTTGGCAGCTGTGGTGTTTGCACTAAAGCTGTGGAGGCACTACTTGTATGGAGTGCATATGTATGTGTTCATAGACCACAAAAGGCTCCAGTACGTGTTCACGCAAAGAGAGTTGAATCTACGTCAGCGGAGATGGTTGGAGCTGTTGAAGGACTATGACATGAATGTTCACTACCATCCAGGTAAGGCTAATGTTGTAGCTGATGCTTTGAGCAGGATGAGCATGGGAAGTACAACCCATGTTGAGGATGAGAAGAAGGAGTTGGTGAAAGATGTACACAGACTGGCCAGATTGGGTGTGCGGTTGGTTGACTCTACTAGTGGGGGTGTTTCAATTCATCGTAGTTCTAAATCATCCTTGGTAGTTAAAGTCAAGCTGGGTCAGCATCTCAATCCTATGTTGATGGAGCTGAAGGACTCAGTGTTGATAAAGATGAATGAGTCTTTTGCTTTGGGAGGTGACGGCATACATAGGTACAAGGACAGGCTGTGTGTACCAGATGTGAATGGTTTGCGGACCAAGATTGTTGTAGAGGCCCATGGTTCCAGATATTCCATACATCTAGGTTCCACCAAGATGTATCATGATCTTAAGCAGATTTATTGGTGGGATGGCATGAAAAAGGACATTGCAGAATATGTGGCCAAGTGTCCTAATTGTCAGCAGGTTAAGGCAGAACATCTTAAGCCTGGCGGTCTTACTCAGATTATTGAGGTTCCAACTTTGAAGTGGGAGGACATTAATATGGACTTCGTAATTGGTCTTCCAAGTACTAGGAGACATCATGACTCCATATGGGTTATTGTGGACATGATGACTAAGTCTGCCCACTTTATCTCTGTGAAGTCTACTTACAGAGCCGAGGATTATGCGAGACTCTACATTGATGAGATTGTGAGATGGCATGGGATTCCTTTGTCGATCATTTCAGATAGAGGAGCTCAGTTCACTTCACATTTCTGGAGATCCTTCCAGAAGAGCTTAGGCACGCAGGTAAAACTTAGTACTGCCTTTTATCCTCAGACTGATGGGCAGGCAGAGTGCACCATTCAGACGTTGGAGGACATGTGTGATTGACTTCAGGGGTAGCTGGGATGACCATCTTCCTTTGATAGAGTTCTCGTATAATAATAGCTATCACTCCAGCATTGGCATGGCACCGTTTGAGGCACTGTATGGTAGGCGACGCAGGTCTCCAGTTAGGTTGTTCGAGGTTGGAGAGTCATCCATTTTGGGTCCAGAGATCATTCATGAGGCCTTAGAGAAGGTCAGGGTGATTAGGGCAGGTTGGATACTACTTACAATCGGCAGAAGTCTTATGCAGACAACATAAAACGTCCCTTAGAGTTTGATGTTGGTGACCATGTCTATTTGAAGATATCACCTATGAAGGGGGTGATCAGGTTTGGCAGGAAGGGGAAGTTGAGTCCGAGGTATGTTGGGCCATATGAGATCCTACAGCGTGTGGGTGAGGTGGCCTATTAGTTGGCATTGCTTGAGGAGCTAGCTTCTGTTCATCTAGTCTTTCATGTCTCTATGTTAAAGAAGTGCCTGGGTGATCCAGCATCTATTCTACCTGTGGAAGGTTTGGGGGTCGATGAAGACTTGTCCTACGAGGAGGTACCTGTTGAGATCTTAGACAGACAGGTCAAGCAGCCGAGGAACAAGGAGATTGCCACAGTGAAGGTATTGTGGAGGAATCATCTTGTTGAGGGTGCTACGTGGGAGGCTGAGGCTGATATGAGATCCCGCTACCCTCATCATTTCAGCTCTTGAGGTTAGACTTCCTACTCTTAAGTCTAAATTTCCTTATCTCTCCATTCTTTGTTGCTATTGCTTGACTGTGCATAATGATTATGTTATGTTATGACTGGAATTGTGCTAGATAGTTAGTAGTGTCATTCGGGGACGAATGTTCCTAAGGGGGGATAATGTAACAACCCTAAAACTGGATATGATAAGTAATGCTTAATGTGTCTAGAATGCCTACGATTAGACCAGGTTCACATGGATTGATGCGCGTAGAACCAGACCTCTGAACACTTGCTACAGCCAAGCCAACTAACTTGGGGAGTTAGTTGAGCTACGAAAGGTTTGGTCCAGCCATGTAGGGCTCTCGAATACGAAGATTTACTAGAATGAGTCTTTACCGAGCTTAAAAAGGGAAAATCTTAGGTTTGGAGGGTCAAGGGGTAAATTGGTCTTTTTCCAGGGTAAGAGTAGTATCGTAATTACCCTAAATATATAATTAATTATTTAATTAATAAGGTTTAGGGGCATTTTGGGGAGAGAGGGCCAAAAATTGGCTCTTAGAGTGAAGTCTTATTCCACCCAGGTTCGAACCTAGGTGGAAGCGATGATTTAAATTGTTTTTATTTAAGTTGGTAAATTAATGTAATTAATAAATATTTATTATTTATTAGCTGATTTAAAATAAAATGGAAATCAGATTTTTTACCATTTAATAAAACCTTATTTGACTAAGTCCTAAACTAGACTCCTAATCCTAAGGAACGTCTCTCTTTTTCACGTTTCATTCACTCTCACGATCTGCCTCTCTCACTATATTTTATTCACGTTCTCTATGCCAAATAACGTACAAGAACAAAAGATAAACCAAAGTTCTTCACACTTGAAGAACTCACAATGAAAATTAGAAACAAACAACTAATCAAACATGTTAGGCAAAGTGAGGGTTTTTCCGTCGAAAGTTTGGTGTTGAAACATTGGATTGGACGTGAGTTTTGGAGAATGTTTGGGCAGCAACTTCAAGGTTTGAACGTCATAAAAGGTATGTGTTCTCTTCTCTCTTGGTCCCTTTCCCAAGAGACCTCTTAAGATTCAGTCAATTCTAATCCGAAAACTAGGATTGTTCCCCGTTGCATGTCCCTGTCACTAGCTCCCATTGATTCGTAGGTTGGGTATGTTTGATGGTAGATATTAGGCATGTAATGTGCTTTCGTGATGAATATGTTCATGAATGTGTCTTTGGATTCGTACGAATGATAACCTATGCTTTCCGAAAATATGTGTTTATGTGTGTGCAATATGTAGTCGTCACTTTGAACACAGATTGAAGCATGAAAATGACTTATTTTATGGTTGTATTTCACGTGCACAAACTTGTATAAATCATGATGTTCATATGAAGTATATTGTGGCTGATTTGAGTGAAAACTATTGGCTAAATGAATCCATGAAAATGCACCTAAAAACGTACTAAATGATCCATGAAATATCCTAAGAACTAGTGAGTAAATGCTGCAAAAAAGAAAAGATGCTGGAAATTTGATTTCGGCTAATGTTGAAATTTAGGAGAGTTTGGAAATAATGTTTAAAACATGTAAGGTCAGTTGGGATTGAACCCAAGAACTCACTATAAGAAAGCTATAATTAATTAAAATAAAAATAAGTGTGGCACACGGGATTTGAACCCGAGTGCCTTAGCCGAAATCCCTAAAACTAAAACAGAAATAAAGAAGTGAGGGGATTGGGATTCGAACCCACCACCTCTTAGTCAGATTAAAGGAGAAAGTAAAAGGAAAATAAAAGGGTGATGCGTGTGGGAATCGAACCCACGACCTCTAGGCAGAATAAAGGGGATTTAAGGAGAGAAAGTAAATTGGGGCTGTGGGGGTTCAAACCCACAACCCCTCGGCCAAAAGGAGAGGAAATAAAAGAAAAGAAAATAAAAGGAAATGAGGTTGTGGGGGTTCGATCCCACATCCTCTTAGTCCCATTGAGCAAAAAATGAAGAGAAAAATTAAGGGGAAAATAAAATGAAGGCGTTGGGGCTCGATCTTGGGTCCCCAAGCCGTATGGATCACACCAAAATGAATAAAAATGTAAGTGTTGTCCAAGGGATTCGAAATCGGGTTCCCTTGCCCAAATTTAGTATTTATACATAAGTCATACGTGAATAAATGTTCAAAAAAAATGTTGCCTACATAGATCGAAATCGAGATCTTGGCATACTTACTAGATGCATAAGTCTTGTACCACATAATCTTAGGAAGATATGAATCACTTAAACGAACTATGAATGAAGCCACATGGATTGTGTATATAGACCCATAAGTCTAGCATACGTATAGAGTAAGTGAACCTAAGATGTATGTAACGAAATGATGAAACTATAGAAGGGTTAAGTAAGAGTGTGAAATACACTATATGGCCAAGTGCATTGGCATATGATGAAATGAACATTCACGTAAAAAGGGGTGAGTAATTATGAAGAGCAAATGTGCTAATGTTAATAAATGTGGTGACAACATGATAAGAGGCTAATGTGAAATATGAGAGCAATCTCAAATGAGCCTAAGTAAATGTTACCAAAACGTACTTACCTATAAGAGTGTAAAGTTAATGAAGAGAACAGTCTTTATGAACACTCTAATGAAAGTATTGAGAATAATGTATACTTAATACTAATGATGAGATGAGAAATCATCCATTGAGCTATGATGTCCTCATACTAGAAGCCAACTTCCATGACGTATGAGTTGAATGAAATTGAACTTTATACTGAGCACCGATAGACTAGATATGAGCGGTGATGCCTTCTTTCGGGAAGGGCAGAGGTTCACGTAACTCTCATGAGATGAGATTGTCCGGCATTCCGGTTATGGGTCTCCTTATATCTCCTAGTCTTCGAACCTATACTACCAGTATAGGGATCTAGCGGGGTTCAATTCCCGTGTACGCTAGCATGTTTTGGGTCACTTTGGCCGGTGATTCCACCTTTTTTTGGTGTAGGGGAGACACTGGATTTCATGATGCTCACATGATCTATGTCCGTTAAAGTTAAAGTTCCCAATGAATGAATGAGGCCAGCCTCAAATGATACACATAATGAAATGAACGATACCAAAGGTGTTAGGATAGGATAATCAAGAGGTGAGCTAGACTCAAGTAATAACACTAGGTTATTCTTGATCCTTGCATAGTAAACCCGATGAGAGTCTTAAACTACATCCTACGTATAGCTGGTGTTTACACTAGCTTATGAATGAATGAAATGAAGTACGTATGAATGAATGAGGCAGACTCTGTGTTTGCTAAAGAAGACTCCCTAGTTGAGGTCCCATATGTTGAGCCCTCATTTTGGGAAGTCTTAATGTCAAGTCCATGATTCCAAGGTCTCATGGCATATGAACGAACGATATGAAGGATGTTGTGTGCTATATGCAATATGTTATGTGCTATGTGTAAGATGTTATGTGGTGTGTGCAATATGATACGTATGATGATGTATGTTACTCTCATGGCATGACTTTCCTAATCCAATTTGGAAAGTCCACTGACTTTCCAAATCTAAATTTGGCAAGTCCAGTAACTTTCCTAATCAAAATTTGGCAACTATACTGACTTGACTTTCCATAAATCATGTTCTTAGGAAATAGCTATTCTTACTCATGCATGTCCTTGGTGTGTGCTTGCATATACCCATAGTTAGTACAAGTGTGTACTAATCCCATACAACTTTATATTTTTAGGTGCAGGCACAGGTGGACGCTAGAGTTTACAGGTTAACATTGCAGCTATCCGGACGTGGAGCTTTCATCGACTTGGTAGGCCCTCATGCTTTCGAGGATGTCTACCGTTATTATCTAGCTTAGATGTAGGCTTTAGCTAGTGGAGCATGTTCAACTAGTGTTTCTTTCCACTTTCATTTCAGACTTTTTATTAGTGCCGTTGTGGCAAAATACGTTTAATGCAATTATGAATTGTTTCTTTTATTTGATTATCTCTGTATTAGATGGTTGATTTGTGAACGCCTACGATGTTAAGTTTAAAATGCTTTGCATGAAATAAGCAAACAAAAAGTTCAAACTTTTCGCTAAAATTAACCTAGATGAAGTAAGAATGACGTATGTAGGCTTGTCTGCGACCTATGAGAGGTCAACAACGCCGGTGTCATCTGGGTTCTAGATTCTAGTCGTGACATCTCCAGTGTTGTTCGTTAAGAAAAAGGATGGAACCCTTAGAATGTGAATCGATTATCAACAACTCAACAAAGTCACTATAAAGAACAAGTATCCTCTTCCCAGAATCGATGATCTTTTTGATCAACTTCAAGGTTCAAGCTTCTTTTCTAAGATAGATCTTCGGTCGGGTTATCACCAATTGAGGGTAAGACAAGAAGACATTCCTAAGACTTCTTTCCAAACTAGATATGGACATTATGAGTTTCTTGTCATGTAATTTGGTCTCACTAACGCACCCGCCGCATTTATGGACCTTATGAATAGGGTTTTCTGTGAAATCTTGATTCTTTTGTCATAGTATTCATAGATTACATCCTCATATAATCTAAGACTAGAGAAGAGAATGAAGAACACTTAAGAAAGACATTGCAAGCACTCAGAGAACATCAGTTGTATGCAAAGTTAAGTAAATGTAAATTTTGGTTGAGATCAGTGACCTTCCTTAGTCAGGTTGTGACCGACCAGGGTGTTGAAGTTGATCCGAAAAAGGTTGAAGCAGTGAACAATTGGCCGAGACCCCTCACTCCTATAGATATTCGGAGTTTCTTGGGTTTGGCTAATTACTATCGCAGGTTTGTGGAGGGTTTTTCCACTATTGTTGCTCAGTTGACAGCCTTAACGAAGAAGAAGGTGAAGTTTGAGTGGTTTGAAAAATGTGAGAAGAGCTTCTAAGAGATCAAAGACCGACTCACTTCTGCCCTAGTTCTCACATTGCCTAGGAGTGGTGCAGGATATCTGGTGTACTGTGATGCTTCCCGAGTAGGTTTGGGATGTGTTTATACAAGATGGTAAGGTGATTGCATATGCATCAAGACAGTTGAAAATCCACGAGAAGAATTACTCTACTCATGATCTTGAGTTAGCTGCGGTGGTATTTGCGTTAAAACTTTGGAGACATTACTTATATGGTGTACATGTTGATGTATTTACTGACCATAAAAGCCTTCAATATGTTTTTATACAGAGAGAATTAAATCTTTGTCAGAGAATATGGCTTGAGCTACTCAAAGATTATGACATGAGTGTTCACTATCACCCAGGTAAGGCCAATGTAGTGGCTGATTCTTTGAGCCGATTGAGCATGGGAAGTGTGTCTCATATTGATGATGAGAAGAAGGATCTGGTTAAAGAGGTACACCAACTAGCTAGGTTGGGTGTATGGCTGATTGATACACCAAGTGGGGGTGTTTCAGTTCATTCCAGTTCTGAATCCTCATTTGTTGTAGATGTCAAAGCTAAGCAGCATCTCGACCCAATACTCATAGATTTGAAAGACTCAGTGTTGAGTAAGCTGAATGAATCATTTTTCCTAGGAGGGGATGGTGTACTCAGGTACCATAACAGATTATGTGTGCCCAATATCGATAATTTGAGGCCTAATATTATTGCAGAGGCCCATGGCTCCAGGTATTCTATTCATCCTGGTGCTATCAAAATGTACCATGATCTTAAAGAGGTCTATTGGTGGGAAGGTATGAAGAGAGATATCTCTAAGTTTGTGGAGGAGTGTCTCAATTGCCAACAGGTTAAGGCCGAACACCTTAAGCCTGGGGTCTTACCCAGTCGATTGAGATCCTAACATGGAAGTGGGAGGCTATTAATATGGATTTTTGGTCTGCCCAGGACCAGGAAACTACATGATTCCATTTGGGTCATTGTTGACAGGATGACTAAGTCTGCTCACTTCATACCTGTGAAGTCTACTTACAGGGCCGAAGATTATGCCAAGCTGTATATTGATGAGATTGTGAGGTGGCATGTGATTCCTTTATCTATCATTTCAGATAGGGAAGCCAAGTTTACTTCTCACTTTTGGAGATCTTTCAAAAAGAGCTTGGGTACACATGTGAATCTCAGTACTTTTTTTCATCCCCAGACGGATGGACAAGCAGAGCGTACAATTCAGACCCTTGAAGACATGCTGAGAGCATGTGATATTAACTTCAAGGGGAGTTGGGATGATCACTTGCCTCTGATTGAGTTCTCTTATAATAATAGCTATCATTCTAGTATTGGGATGGTACCTTTTGAAGCACTATATGGCAGGAGATGTAGGTCTCCAGTTGGGTGGTTTGAGGTAGGAGAGTCTTCCATCCTTGGCCCTGAGATCATACACGAGGCTGTAGAAAAGGTGAGAATGATCAGGGATATATTGGCTACTGCTTACAGTCGTCAAAAAAAGAGCTCTTGAATTTGAGGTGGGTGATCAAGTCTACCTGAAGATATCACCCATGAAAGGGGTGATGAGGTTTGGTAAGAAAGGGAAGTTGAGTCCGAGGTATATAAGTCCTTATGAGATCTTGCAGAGAGTAGGAAATGTTGCCTACGAACTGAGGTTACCACAAGACTTGGCTTCTGTTCATCCAGTGTTCCACGTTTCAATGCTTAAAAAGTGTCTAGGTGATCCAGCATCCATCCTGCGTGTTGAGGGGTTAGGATTTGATGAGAACCTTTCTTATGAAGAGGTTCAAGTTGAAATACACTTCCTAAGTCTGGTTTTTGTTAAAAAAACTCTAAGTTTTTAGTGAATTAGTCGATTTTGGAGTTGTAAGTCCATAATCGTGTGTTTTATACTTGCACTATATGAGTTAAAATGAGTTCATGTTTGCATTCATGTTGCTGTTTTTGTATAGCGTAGACATGATTTTTTTGTTGGATGAGTTGTGATGTGCATTAAGTTAAGTTTGATTGAGAAGGAAGTTCCTCAATCTCAAATATGAATCTTCAGATAAGCTTCGAGTAATATGCATCATCTAGAGTAAGTGTGAATCAAATATTCAAAGAGAGTAAAGTTTAAAGTATGCTAAAGTTTTTTCGAAAATCACCCTCTTTATTTTAAAATGATGTGTAGTGTCATTCAGGGACGAATGTTCCTAAGGGAGGGATAATGTAACATTCCGGAAAATTATATGTCTAGTAAGAGCCCAATAGGTCTTTAAGAATGTATATTGGGGGTACATAGGCATCCCAATGCCCAATATTGAGAAATATTGGGCATAGTATGGAAAATTGGCTAAGGGGTATTAGCCAATTTCTATATAATACCCAAATAATCAAAATATTGGGCATATTAGAAAATAATGGCTTGAAGGGTGTTAGCCAATTTTATAACATTAATGAGCTTGTTTAAGAAATGTACCAGCAATGAAGACCCTAGGCTAAAATGCTTTTTCCTTTAACTCACAAATTAGGTACGAGGCATCCATGTGTCAAGCCTAGGCACCATACCACATGACCACTTAAAATGATCATGTAGATTAAGCAGTGCCCAAGGACATAGTGAGGATCCTTGGGACAATAAGTAAACATTCCAAATGAACCATCAAGAATAGTTAGTTAGGAAAGTACAAGCAACACATGTGCAAGAACATGTGAAAACCAGCCAAGTGAGGGGACCACCCTAACCGAATTCGGTTAGGGTAGTTATAGGCAAGCATAAGAACGGGTCCCTCCATGTGGGGCCTAACTCCCTAACTAACTCTAGACTCTAACTAACTAACCTAACTATCTAACTAACCTAGGACAAACAAAAATAATCTATTTAGTGCACCCGACAACCTAAGACTTAACCGGGTGACACTAACCAAGTAATTAGTTAAAGAGACAACCTAGTACCTAACCTAGGATGGTCCAAAAGGGTTAGTTATGGTCCAAAAGACTTAGGGGTGATTTAGTAATTACCCTAGGTCCCTTAATTAATTAAATTAAAAACTTAATTAATTAATGAGAAATTCAAAATCTTGCCGAGACCCTAGCCAATTTCCCGATTTTCGTAAGTAAAATGTTCTCCTATGTTTAGTCAACTTAGAAAGAGCGTTTTAGTAATTAACTAATTAATTTATATAATTAACTTAATTAGCCTAAGTTGAATGAGTCAAGATCAGTTTCTAAGACTTAGACTCACGTTCAAACACTAGGAAATTCACACACAAAATAGTGGGCAAACGAAAAGGAAAAACAGAAAGTTTCTCTCGATTCTCTTAGGCCATTTCAAGGTTTTCTTCAAGCTTTCGTGCAAGGTGATCTTCGTAGATTCAATTCTACATAAGGTATGGGTTTCTCTCCTGGAATTCTTTCTCCAAGAGGATTTTCAATCGCTTGAACCTATGAATCTCAAAACTAGGGTTGCTTCCCAACGATATTGTTGAACGTCCTTCCCCTAGTTATCCTTGTATTCAATTCTAATGAGTATATAGATGTAATCTCGAACATGTCGTTGGTATGTGGTGCTAACTGATCCTAATGTGTAGGATTCTTGATTTGTAAATGTCGAATGAAGCATATTAGTTTGGTTCGTATGATTTTAAGTATTTATCTACATGAAATAAAGAATGTTATAAGGCTCAATTGTGTCCGAGATGATGAAGTTGCTATGAGTCGGTCATGATGTTAAGTGTACTGTAAATGTCGATTTTCTTAAGGGATGATAATTATTATGGAAGATTCATGAATTTAATTTACTTGACAATTGTTTAGTGAAAGTTTAGCTAATGCCAACAAATTAGCTAACAATGTTTTGCCCAAACAGTTGAATGGAATTGGCTTACAATATTGCTTTTAAATAATGATGGAAAAATTAGCTAATGAATGAGTTAAACCAATATAAGCATACCTAAGGTAACTCAATGAATCCATAACCAAAAGTATGCCAATCATTGGGATATGTCCGAACATGCTCTAACAAAATGAACTATGAGTACAAGTACTACATGAATGAAGTTCTCAACGTCCATAAATAGTGGTAATAGGGTACCAAATGAACGTGAATATGATAAAGTGAGTATTAATATAACTTCAAGTTTAATATTTACGAAAGTGACCAGAATGGGGTGTTAAAGGAAGTTAGTCAAGACTAACTTACACCTAAGACAACTATGTTAAAGATACTCACAAAAGATGGTGCTAATAATCATGAGACAAATCTCATTAACACCAACATGATAATGTAAGGTTTAATTCACATTTCATCAAGTTAAGAAAGGGATGACCGGTTATCCAAAGAGTTAAGTAAACCTCATAACTAGAAGCAAGCTTCCATAATGTTTGAGTAAACTCTAAAAGATGTAAAGAAAAAGAAATTGAGCAAAGCACCGATAGACTAGCAATAAGGTTGTGCCATCACATGTAAGCCTCATGAGATGAGGCTACCACCAAGGTGGATAAGTAGTCTCCGTATGTCTCCTAGTCTTCGAACTGTGTTGCCAGCATAGGAACTAGCCAGTGGTTTCCACCTAAGAGAGCTAGGTATGATGCAGTTTCACTTTGGCCGGTGAAACCACCCCTTTTCCGTGTAGGGCGGACACTGGATTTCATGCTTAGCTCACGTGATCTATGTCGGTTAAATACTCAAAGAAAGTATTCTGTTCACTTTAGACGTGAACCACCTCTTTTCGGTGTGGGGAGAACACCAGACTTGGTTTCACTTTAGCCAGTGAACCACCCTTTTTCGGTGTGGGGTAGACACTGGATTTCATGGTAGCTCACATGATCTAGATTCACTTTGATCGGTGAATCACCCCTTTTTGGTATGGGGTAGACACTGGATTTCATATTAGCTCGCATGATCTTAATTCTAAAGATATATTTAAGAAAGCAAGAAAGAAAGAAAAAGAAATGCAAGTTCAAAGTGAGCTAAGAAAGTAAGATCTTAAGAATATCAATCATCAGTGCTTGATAAGAATGAAGTTTTCAGCAAATAATGAGCATAGCCAATAATAACTTCTTTTATTATGAAAATGATCAAAGCCAAATAAGATTGGCTTATAATGACTTTATATAATTGGCAAATTAGCATAGCCAAATAAAATTCGCTTATAATGACTTCTTATATTAGGCCAATATCAAATAATAGGGTTAAACAATAAAGATTGGCTTATTAAGATTTCATGCCCAAATTGTAGTTAAATCATTTCCTTAATCCCTTGGATTACTTACTTGATTCAATGTAGGTATAGGACTACAATGAAACATTGCACTTGTAAGTAAAACATAGACTTTAAGGAGATCATTGAACTACACAACAAGAAGAAGAAAAAGATTAAAAAATAAACTAAGTACAGAAAGAGGAGCTCTCGGGTTTGGGGTATCAAATTTCAAAATTTTCGCTCGAGTTTTTCTAAAATTATGTTCATGATTCAAAGGTATTGTGTTCATATAGAAAATGAGTTGTGTACGTTGAATGTATTAAAATACGCCATATTCATACCATAATTCACAAATAATGAATTAGGAAAGTCACGTTGAATGTATTAAAATATGCCATATTCATACCACAATTCACAAATAATGAATTAGGAAAGTCTAGTGATGTCACTTTCCAGAAATGGAATGTTGTTATAGGAAGAGCTTTCCTTGATCATGCATAGTCCTTATGTGTATGTGTGCATACACCCATACTTAGTACAAGTGTGTACTATTCCTATACTTTTACTATTTGTATAGGTGCATGTCAGAGAGAAGGTTGAAGACTTATTGAGGTGGTTTGGACTCAGCGATCTCCAGACTTTGGTAGGTCCTCTTGATTTCGAGGATGCTACATCTATCTTTCTAGCATTAGCACTTTAGACATAGCTAGTGGATGTTGTCCCTAGCGTTTCTTTCAAGACTTTTATTTGAAGCTTTGTACTAAGGCCGTTGTGGCAAACTATTATGATATATTATTGATTCTTTCATTTGAATTGCTTAATCGATTGTAGATGGTTGTTAAGTTTGAGCTTTAGTATATGAATCCATGTAAATTTTATATGAAGTCTAGGTACACTTCATTATGTTTAAAAGTTTTAAATTTTCCGCAAATTTAACTATATGAATGTGATGAAAGCTAAGAATAGGCTTGTCTGCGACCTCTGAGAGGTTAACGCTGCCGGTTGCGATCCTGATTGTGACATTAGAAGAGTAATGTGAACAAATCATTTTTTCGAAAAAATCAAAATTGACCTGCTCCATCGTCTACTAGTTCACCTGCACCAAGGAACAGATGAGTTCAAGAATCGAAATTCGCATAATTTCAGACCTAGACCTGAACAATCTCAGGGTATTGTGGCACAAGGAGGTAATGGGACTCCTGTATGTGAAAAGTGTGGTAAGAACCACTTAGGAGTGTGTCGTGATGGATCCACTACAAGGGTGCCTAAAGAACAGGAAGGGTGATGGAAATGGAAGGCAATAGAGCCCAATATTCTTTAGTGACTTTGCTAGACAGAGTTGCACCTAGAGGAGCTACTTCAGGCAAAAGTGGAGGGGCAAACCGTCTTTATGATATCCACCTGTTGCAAAGAGCAAGATAATTCATCTAATGCTGTCGTTGGTATGATCAAAGTCTTTAGTGTTGTTGTATATGCTTTTCTATATCTATGTATGATTCCATATTTTGTGACTCCATATATAGCCATGAGGCTCGATATTATTACCGAACAACTTCTTGAGCTTTTCAGTGTTTCCACACTTTTTGGTATATAGGTGAGAGAATTTATCGTGTTTGTACCATTTTAGTCAATCACAAAGACACCATGGCTGACTTAGTCGAGTTAGACATGGTAGATTTTGATATTATTCTAGGTATGGACTGGCCTCATGCCTGTTATGCCTCAGTTGATAGTAAGACTCTAGTAGTTAAGTTCCAATTTCCTAGTGAGCTAGTTATAGAGTGGAGGGGTAGTTCATCAGTGCCTAAGGGTTATTTTATTTCGTACCTTAAGGCAAGAAAGTTAGTTTCCAAGTGGTGCATCTATGACTTTGTCCGAGTTAATGACTAGTGTGAAGACACCACCTGTTCAGCCAATTGGAGTTGTGAGTTAATTTTCAGTGGTCTTTCCAGATGATCTTCTTAGAGTCCCTCCTGAGAGAAATAAACTTTGATATAGATATTCTTCCCGTTACTCATCCTATCTCTATTCGGACATATCGAATAGATCGAGCAATGTATCCAGCCGAGTCAAAAGAGTACATGAAAGACCTTCTTGAGAAATGCTTCACTCGACCAAGTGTCTCATCTTGGGGCGCTCCAGTCTTATTTGTGAGGAAGAAAGTCCGTTCTTTCAGAATGTGTATACATTGTCGTCAATTGAACAAGGTTACTATTAAGAATAAGTATCATGTTCCGAGGACTGGTGATATTTTCAATCAACTTCATGGTGACACTTGTTTGTCTACGACAAAACTCATATCAGGATATCATCAGTTGAGGGTAAGATAAAGTGACATCCCTCAGACGACTTTCAAGACCCGATATGGTCATTATGAGTTTCTAGTTATGTCTTTTTGTTTGACTAATGCTCCTGATGCATTCTTGGACCTTATAAACAGAGTGTTTAGGCCTCATATAGATATGTTTGTTATCATATTCATTGAGGACATTATAATTTATTAGAGGAATGAGAAAGATCATGCTAGTCATCTTAGAATACCTCTTCAAACTCTCAAGGATAGACAGTTCTGTCACACGCGGAGAGCACACCCCGGATAAGACCGGCGTCGTCGTCCTCTCAGAGGAATCAGACAAGCCCTTAGCATTCGTCATAACATGTTATCAGTATAATTGCAGAAGAATTAAAACTTTTAACATGCTATTAAAGTGTACTTAGACTTCATACTTAGCATACATACGGACGTACGATAATCTAGAAATAGTCTCACATATATAAAACCATCTAAAGAGTGCAAATCTGGACTTAGCCAATAATAGTCAATATGCCATATAGGCCTTAATACAAAAGAATCAAAAGCACATAATGGAAATAACGTATTCTAAAAAAACTACTAAGTCTTCATAGGCTGGAATATAAATGATAGTGTCCCGAACATGAGGACCTACCAAGACTTAGAGGAAGAGTTCCAAGCTTCTTCAAATCGACCTGCTTAAACTTCAATGGTCGGAACCTACAGTTGTAGTACTATAAAGTAATGGGTTTAGTACTCCACATGTACTTATGGGTATATGCACATAACACTTAAGAAGATGCATGAAAAAGGATCATTTATAATCTCTTTAGAAAACATGCTAAGTCATATGAAAGTCTTCGATGCACATACCATATAACATATACAAGTTAAGGATTCCATCACTTAAAGCATGATCATAAGCAAAGACATATTCTCATAGAGTGATGTTAACATTACACATTTCAAAAGATCATATGAACATACTATACAAAACACTTACCAATGACCCCATCTGCAACCTACAAGTGCAATGGTCATGTGAAGCCCCATAACCCCACCCAACCAAGTAGATAAGATAGGAGGCCATAAGTAAAGCTTTGCTTCATGTAAGTTGTAACATAAGTAGTCATCACTTCATATAACAATGTAACTCAATAACATATTCATCATAATGATCAACATTCATACAAGATTAATATCATCTATCATAAACATATATATTTCATGTCATCATATTACATAAGAACAATCTCCTAGGACTTACCTTAGAGTCAACTTGTGCAATGTCTAGGTAGAGTCCCATACCCCTACCTATACTAAGTAGACTCCTCAAGTCACCCTAGTCAACATTCATTTACTTGTATTTCCTTTTACATGAGGGAACATTCGCCTTAACCAACAAAGACCATGTGATCTAAACATGGAATTCGGTGTCATAAAACCCCACACCGAAAGAAGGTGGTCTACCGGACAAAGTAGAACCTAACATGACATAGCATTCTAGGGGGATCCACTAGCTAGTATCCTATGGTGGCAACATACTTCAAGAACTAGGAGATGTATTAGAGACCCGTAGTTCCACATGACATGGCAGCCTCAATCTCATGAGAGTCATTGTGAACCTACCTTCCAACTAGGGAAGGGACACCTCTCATATCTAGTTCATCGATGCTTAGCTTAAGTTCCTTTCTTGAATAACCCTTAATTTGTCTTTTTATCATAAACTTATCATAGGTCATAGGAGGTTAACTCCCTGTATAACATGATCATGAGCTCTTTTAGATTAGATGAGAATTTCCTTTCATCGTAACCTTTCGTTTGTGAGATTTATATAGCATAATCATCTTGTGTAAAGCATACAAGAGAGTATCATAACTTGTATTTTCGTATTCTTATCATAATCTCACAAGTAACATGTTCATATCCTAACATATTCTGATAGAAACATCATACATACTTTTCATAACATAGCATCATAGTTTATAGGCTAACATAAACATTTGAGAGTAATCACACTTAGAAGACTTACCTCTTGCTTCCTAAGAACCTTATTCATCTTACAATATTCATAATAATACTTAGTGAAATACTCTATAGCATAATCAAGAACAACTCATCAAATCATACACAAGATCAATGCATAGTGTAGGAGAAGGGAAATGGGTCATTAAAGGGTTCATTCAAGTCTTAATTTCAATCCTAACGTTTACACGTTATCAAATACTAGAAACAACCCATTCGAAACCATCACTTAGAGAAAGATCATGTATCACATGAGATTAAAACATTATCAATCAAATACTCAACAATTCGTGTGAAATAAACTATAGAAAATACTTACTTTTCATTGAAAATCATAAATCTAGGGTTAGGAAGAAGATCCGTTTTGTAGAGTAAAAACCCTAGTATTTGAAGTTCTTAAAAAATTATCTTGAAAGGAAATCTTGGGGAAAGGAATACCAAGAGTGAAAAGCCCATACCTTATAGACGAAGAATCCACGAAATCTGATTGGAAACATTGAAACCTTCGACTTCTTTCTTAAACTTTTCTTGTTCTTCAATGGAGTTTGGAAAAGAGAGTGTTGTTGAGAGATTGAGAGAATTTTCGTTTGATCTGATTTGGGACGTGTAAAAGTGATCTATAACTGACCTAATATAAATATATAGTCGTCCTATGAATTACCAAAAACACCCTCCACTTAAATGGGTCTTTTAATAAGTTAAATTACCAAAAATACAACTTTTACGATTCTGGAAAGTACCTGCGCGTCGCGGGGCCAATTCCCGTCGTTTTTATTTAATTTTGAGTTGAGGCAGTGAGGTGCATGTCAGCCTCACGTCATGAGGCTGCCTCTCAAATCTTGATGCATAACACCTCGTGTTCCTTGCGCGTCGCGCACCACACCTCCACATCTTGCTTGCTCGCAGGCTGCTAGGCTGCCTGCCCACGCATGTTTGGGTCCTCCCCAAGGACCCTTCGGGTGGTTTTTGGGGTGTCTTTACCGGACTTTTAGACCCTTTGTACTACATACTACCTATCTAAGGTCTCATTACACGTTTTGTACTTCATTTGACACCTCTAAACCATCACCAAACATAGGGTCTTCAACTACTTCAAGTTAGCTAGTTTCCGGACGTCAAGGTCTTTGTTTGTCGTTTTGGCTCTAACCTTTTCCAAATGAGTTTATTACATTAATATAGGTCTGGAAACATCATTTTAAGCATTATTTAATATATTAGGCTCTATTCTAAGTCATGACATTTCCGGAGTGTTACATTATCCCCCCTTAGAAACATTCGTCCCCGAATGACACTAAAATCTTTTGGAGGATAGGAAAAGACTCGATACTAGCATCCCAACCAATCCACAACATAAAAATCATAATGAGTCACAGATCATAGGAGTAAATCACAACTCCATACAACACATACCATAGCATTACACATAGCACTCAATTCATGATACACAAACATATAAGAGCTACATATTTCATAACACATAGTGAGGAATTTACTTCTCAACCTTATCATTAGCTCAACATGCAACAAAGAGTTACCATGCTATCAATCTTCTCAAGATAACAACAAAACAACAAAATCTCAAGAAAACATATGCATACATGTTTCACATAAGTGCAAGAATAGAGTATGAAAACATCTTCTTAACACTCTAGTTGGTACTATCTTTTACCAAAACATGCACCTATTTAGTAAACAAGTAAATTTCATGATTATGCATTACTTTCTCTATTAAGAAGAATATATAACCGCAAGAAGTAAATATATGAGGGTAGCGGGACTTCATGTCGGCTTCAGCCTCTCATGTTGCACCCTCAACAAGATGGTTCCTCCATAGAACTTTTACAGTGGCAACCTCCTTGTTTCTCAACTTCTTGACTTGGCGATATAGGATCTCAACCGGAACCTCTTCATAGGAGAGGTTCTCATCCACTTCTAAACCTTCAATAGGCAGAATAGACAGTGGGTTGCCTATGCATTTCTTGAGCATGGAAACATGACACATCGGATGAACCGAAACTAGTTCACTAGGTAGTTTCAACTCATAGGCAACCTTTTCAATTCGTTGTAAAACCTCATAAGGACCAACATACCGGGGACTTAACTTCCCTTTTCTAGCGAATCTCATCAACCCTTTCATAGGTGAGATCTTCAAGTAGACATGATCACCTATTTCAAACTCAAGATCTCTTCTTCTATTGTCGGCATAAGACTTTTGACGACTATAGGCTGTCTTCAATCTATATCTTATGATTCGAACTTTCTCTATCACCTCATAGATAATCTCTAGACCAAGGAGTGAGGACTCACCAACCTCAAACCATCCAACCGGAGATCTACACCTTCTACGATAAAGAGCTTCAAAAGGTGCCATGGAGATGCTCAAATGATAGTTATTGTTGTAAGAGAACTCAATCAAAGGTAAGTGATCATCCCAACTTCCCTTGAAATCAATGACACATGCTCTCAACATTTCTTCAAGGGTCTGAATGGTACGTTCCGCTTGACCATCCGTCTGAGGATGAAAAGCGGTACTAAGTTTCACTTGAGTACCTAAACCCTTTTGAAAAGCTTTCCAAAAATGAGAAGTGAATTGGGCACCTCTATACGAAATGATGGACAAAGGAATCCCATGAAGACTCACAATCTCATTAATTTAGATTCTTTTATAATCTTCGGTAGTATAAGTAGACTTAACAGGAATAAAATGGGCAAATTTGGTCAACCTGTCCACAATAACCCATATAGAATCATTTTAATTTTGGGTTCGAGGCAACCCAACAACAAAATCCATATTTATGGCTTCCCACTTCCAGGTAGGAACATCCATGATTTGGGTTAAACCACCAGGTTTTAGATGCTCAACTTTAACTTGTAGGCAGTTTGGACACTTAGCAACAAACTCTAGAATGTCCCTCTTTAAACCATCCCACCAATAGACCTCTCTAAGGTCATGATACTTTTTGGTGGCACCCGAATGTATAGAATAGCGAGAAACATGGGATTCTTCTAGAATCTGATTTCTCAAATCCTCAACATCGGATACACATAATCTCCCTTGGTACCTAATAACACCATCCCCCCTTGGGAGAATGACTCATTGAGCTTACTAAGTACCGACTCCTTCAACTCCACCAATAGAGGATCAAGGTGTTGCTTATACTTCACCTCAACCACTAATGATGATTCGGAGTTATGATGGACCATAAAACCACCAATTGGAGAATCTTCTAACCACACACCTAAGTGAGCCAACCTATGAAAATCTTTCACAAGTTCTTTCTTCTCTTCTTCCACATGAAATACACTACCCATAGTCATACGACTCAAAGCATCCGCAACCACGTTGGCTTTGTTGGGGTGGTAAAGGACACTCATGTAGTAATCCTTCAACTATTCTAACCATCTTCTCTGTCGGAGGTTCAACTCCTTTTGTTTAAACACATATTGAAGAATCTTATGGTAAGTAAATACATCAACATGCACACCATATAAATAATTCCTATATATTTTTAAGGCAAAAACTACAGCGGCTAACTCAAGATCATGAGTTGGGAAATTCTTCTCATGAACTTTGAGTTTCCTAGAACCATAAGCAATGACCTTACCATGCTGCATGAGGACACCTCCCAAGCCCACTCGGGAAGCATCACAGTACACCACAAAGCCTTCATTACCCTCCGGTAAGGTCAACACCGGAGTGGAGGTAAGCTTATCTTTCAACTCTTTAAAACCTTTTTAACAAGCTTCCGACCACTCAAACTTTAATTTATTTTGGGTCAAAGCTGTCAAGGGAGAAGCAATGGATGAAAATCCATCAACAAATCTTCTACAATAGCCGGCTAGACCCAAGAAACTCCTTATGTCTGTGGGAGTCAAAGGTCTAGGCAAATTTTTGACCGCATCCGTCTTCTTCGGATCAACCTGTACTCCATCACCAGAGATAATATGGCCATGAAAAGCAACCGACCTCAACCAAAATTCACACTTGATAAATTTGGCATAAAGTTGGTGTTCTTTAAGGACTTGCAATACCAACTTCAAGTGATTCTCATGCTCATATTCATTCTTGGAGTATATCAAAATATCATCAATGAACACAATCACAAATGAGTCTAGGTAATCTCGGAACACTCTATTCATTAGGTCCATAAACGCCACCAGGGCATTTGTTAACCCAAAAGACATAACTAGAAATTTGTAGTGACCATATCTAGTTCGGAAAGCTGTTTTGGGAACATCCTCACCTCTCACCCTAAGTTGGTGATATCCCGACATTAAGTCAATCTTGGAAAAGAAACTAGCACATTGGAGTTGATGGTGTCTTTATTAAGTTGGCGATAATCAATGCCCATTCTAAGGGACCCATCCTTCTTCTTAACAAACAAAACCAGAGCACCCCATGGAGAAATACTAGGTTGAATGAAACCCTTGTCTAGTAAATCCTTGAGTTGGAGCTTCAACTCTTTTAATTCAGCCGGAGCCATCCTATATGGAGGAATTGAAATGGGATTCGTATCCAGTAATAAATCAATGCCAAAGTCAATTTCCCTTTCAGGAAGAACTCCTGGAAGGTCATTAGGAAAAACCTCTGGGAATTCTCTCACTACGGGGATTGACTCAATAGAAGGAGTTTCACATTCTAGATCCTTAACCCTCACCACAAGGAACAACCCTTGGCTATAATCTTACGATCCTTTAAACAAGAAATGATTTGACCCCTTGGCATAGAATTTCCCCCCCTTCCACTCTAGAATAGGTTCATTAGGGAATTGAAACTTCACTACCCTTGTTCTACAATCTATGGAAGCAAAAGAATCATCAAGCCAATCCATACCCAAGATGATATCAAAATAAAACATGTCAAGTTATACCAAATCAACAAGAGTAACTCTATTGGGTAGCATCATAGGACATTTACTATAGACTCTTTTTGCAACTACACAGTCACCCATTGGGGTACAAACGGAAAAAAGGTTCAATCAAAACATCGGGAAGTATGTCAAACTTCCTAGTTACCAAAGGTGTAACAAAAGAAAGAGTATCACCTGGGTTAAGCAAAGCATAAACATTAACAGAGAAAACTTGTAACATACCCGTCATAACGTCGGGAGAGCTTTCTTGTTCACCTCTAGCCTTGAGTGCATAGAAACGGTTCCTTTTGGAGCTTCAGCATTACGATCGCTTGATTGAGCTTGGCTATTTACCTTACCTTGGCCTCTAATATTAGGACAATCTTTTACCATATGGCCACCCTTGACACAACCATAGCAACTATTAGTTCCAACAAGACATTCGCCCCCATGTTTGTTACCACACTTACCACAAGTTGGTCTCTCTCTTGGTGGATTAACATTTCTCCCTTTTTTGAGGTTTAGGATTAGAACCTCTATCATTGCGATTCTTTGAGAAATTTGAAGGAACATGGTTTGAAAACCTCTTCTTAAACTTAGGCTTGTCTTGAACATCAAGCCTACTTTTAGAAGAACCATTCTCAAAAGACTTTGCCTTCTTAGCTTCCCTATTCCTCTTCCTTAGGCAACTTTTCTCAACCCGTTGAGCATGAACCATCAACCAAGAAAGATCCATATTGTCATAAAGCATGGCTGCATGACATTCTTCATCAATCTCTTCGGATACGCCCGTTACATAACGACTCATTTCATCCCTATCATTGGAAACAAAAGAAAAAGCATATTTGGACAGCTTAATGAACTTCAAGGAGTATTCCTTAACACTCATACCTCCTTGACGAGGGTTGATGAACTCATCTACCTTAGCTTCTCTTTGTTCCCTTGGAAAGAATCTGTCAAGAAAGGCCTTGTTGAAGATCTCCCAAGTCACGGGACCATATCCTAAAGCCCTACTATCCTTCCACACATTGTACCATGTCTGAGCCACGTCCTTGAGTTGATAAGCAGCAAGTTCAGCCTTCTCAGTAGTACTCACCCCCATAGCAAACAAAATCTTGTAGACCTCATCAAGGAAATCTTGGGGGTCTTCATCAACTTTTGATTCAAAGTACATGGGAGAATTCATCCTTGTAAAATCTCTCAAACGGCTAGCCATAGTACTAGCATGTTGGTTCTCTCGAGGTGCAACCTCTCTGTTAGCTTGAGCCGTGATGGCTTGAGCTTGGGTGGTGATGGCTTGGGTTATTTGGAACAAGTCTGCCCTCACCTCACCATCCTTTATGGCGGGATGATTCATCGGACTTGATCATTTGCAGCAGATTGCACTTTAGGAGCATTTCGGTTACCTTGGAGAGTAGCTCCCGCATTCGCAATCTCCTCTCCTACTCTTCAAGCGGCTGTCCTTCTTGTGTTCATCGCCTATATACACAAGAAAGGAATTAGATTCTAGAGTACACATAGTGTCAAAACTCTAAAGGCACAACATAGGAGTATCAAGAAAAGAGAAGTTTCCTAATCATCACATAGCCTCTCATCCATAATTGTGGCGCGCTTCACAACCATGAACAAGACACTAGGTAATGTGGTTTAGTGAGACATTGATCCTAAGGAGTTTTAACCTAATGCTCTGATACCAAGCTTGTCACACCCGAAAAGCACACCCCGGATGAGACTGGAGTTGTCGTCCTCTCAGAGGGCTCAGACAAGCCCTTAGCATTCGTCATAACATATGATCAGTAAAAATAATGGAAAAAATAAAACTTTTAACATGTTATTGAGGTGTAATTAGACTTCATACTTAGTGTCACATCCGGGGAGCACCCCGTAGAAGTAACATGGCGTACTTGACCTCTCAGAGGTCTTATACAAGCCCATAGTTATCATTCATCGTATTAACATAGTAAATTTAGCGGAAATTTAAAACTTTTCATAGCACATCATATGTTAAAAACTAACTTCATATAAATATAAAACATAAGTCGTAATACATATTTAGACCTTAAGTCTCTTTGCCATCTTAGACTCAATAACGTTGGAGTACATTATGGACACCGCCCATAAGACACATTACATAACTATACATTATTTAAAGACTTTACAGTAAAGACATAGGTAGGAGATCCTTGAACTTTAAGGATTCCTTTCATTGAGCTTGGGAATCATCTAGCAAGCTCTTCACCATTCAATACATCCTTTAAGCATCCATAACCTACACTTTGTGTAAAAAGTAGAGAAGAATGGGATTAGCACAAGAATGTACTAAGTATGTCAACCATGCAAAAACATGCATTTAAAAGGGACATTTTCTTTGAAATCATACTTCATGCTTTTTGAGTAAATCATCATAAAACCTTAAATCAATAACATTTATATCATTCACATACATCATATAAACATATTCAAATGCCAAACATTTCATAGGATCACATATAGGATTTATTACATTTTTTGAGTTACATTACAGTGAGCTCTTTTTCCCTTAATAGTGAGCATTATTTCCTTTTATTCATTTACTTCCCAAGTAACCCTCTAGTGATACTTGGTGCAATGTAGGACCTTAAGATCACTATGAAAGCATACATACAACCTACATAACACAACACATATCCTGATATAAGCATAATACATCAAAGACACATTTAAGTCAAAACCTTAGGACATTACAGTAAGCTACATCAAGTCACACATACATTTACTTCTTTGCATATACATCATTATCAAACCTTGTTCATGACCACAATATTAGTCTACTAGTGCAATGAACATATCAAGCCCCATAACCCCATACATTCTTAGCTAACCCCTCATGAGGCCACAAACCGTAACATTCAATTCATATACACAAGTAAGTGAATATAACCTCATTCGTGTCAACACAAGACCTTCATCATATAGTCAATAATATCAACATCATGCATATAAACTCATACCATGCACATCTCCATAACAAGTAGACTAATACTACAAAGTTATGCATATGGACATAAACAATATCATACATATTAGGTCACCTTCATAGGACTTACTGAGGAGCCACTTGTGCAATGTCTAGATAGGTTCATTACTTCCACCTATACTAAGTAACCTTCCTTGAGTCATCTTAGTTAGGATCCTATTCCATTACTTCTATTGTCCATTTTACTCTAGGGAAACTATAGCCTTAACCGACACTAAGACTATGGGTGCTAAGCATGGAATTTGGTGTTGTAGAGACTTACACCAATGGAAAGTGTTCCTACCTAGCCAAGGTAGAACATTAACATACATCCTAGACATCCTAAGTGAATTCACCTTGCTAGATCCTATGTGGCAAGCATAGTTTATGGAACTAAGAAATAGGTAGTTCCCTCTACATGTCATTCAACAATTGGGGCCTCATCTCATGAGAAAACATGGATGATCCCTTCCTCAAAGGGAAGTCAACACCTCATGTGGGTCCATAGGTGAATATTCCTCAAAAGGGAAGTCAACACTCTATAAGGGACAAATGGTGAATCTTTCCTCAAGGGAAAGTCAACACCTCTCATTGTCAAGTTCACTAGGTGCTAAGCTAAGTCCCCTTTATTGAAAAGCCTTTAATTACTTTTTCATAAAAAATAGGCTTAGATATTCATCCTTTATATGCTTGTTGCATATTCAAGCACCTATTTAGTTATAGAGTATTCTTGGGCACCCCTATCAAGGACCCTCTCATTTACTAGATCATCATCCATGTGTGTGTGCGTACATACATGTGAGCGAACCTTTCACACAACACAAATATACCACACATATTCATACATCAAAGCATAAGTCTATAATTATAACTATATGAGTAATCCTTCAATATAAACCTACAAAAACTCTATGCACATTCATACTTCATCATATCATATAAGCTTAACATACATAGTAGTAGAAACTAGTGAATATGAGATATATATTTCATTTAGACACCATGAACCTTTACTACTTTCAAGCATGCATGAAGTGTGAGTGTGAGTACATTGGTCAACATGATCTAATGGCTATCAACAACATATTGAGGCAGCCACCCTCTTATACCACATTGCCCTTTTAAGCATAGACCACACAACACACAATGGCATAGGAGGCAAGTTAACTTCATAGAACACTTTAAAACTCCTAACATTAGCTATTCACACATTCACATAGGGGTACATGGGCAGGGGTCATCAACCATTAGCACCTAAAACATGGCAGCACTTACACATGATATTACATAACCCTTTACATGATCATAACAATAGTGACATAACATAGATTCACAACTCAAACAGAGACTAGGCACAAGTCAGACATAAAGTGATCATCATAACCACTCCTTCATATATTCATCAAATTGACTTCAAGTCCATGGTCAAAAAATATATAATTACAAAAAGTAAACACCACCACCATTAGTGGACCATACCACACAATGCCATTCACGGCTTTATCAACATTACTATATAGAAGTAGAGAAGTAGAAGAGTAGAGCAATTCTTACCAACCCTTTAGACTTTGGTCATCATCGACCATTACTACTCTTTCATCCATAAATCAAGTATAGGGAAGTAACTAAAGTACCATAATCATAAAAGAAACCATGTACAATTCGCTACAATATCATATTACGATCTAATACAATACATCACATATATACTAGAAAGTAGAAGAGCATAGATATTTAATACAATTCACTTGCATTGATCAACAATTATACTTCATTAATAGCATAAGTCTAGGGCAGTAGCTTGAAGAAATCATAGCTTAAATGAGATCCTACTACAAATGCCAATGAGCTATAGATCAGTGTAAACATGCTTCATATTAGGATTTGATGGAAGATAAGTTTACATAGGTTAATCCTATTCAAACTATCATGAATTGATCCACATCGCATCCATTACATATAATTCATATTCACATTACCTTATAGGCAGTAGCTAAGGACAATTAACCATGATCAATTCATATAACAACTATTCTATCGTCAAGATTACAAGTTACTATCCCATAGACTAGAAGGACGTAGTTCAATTCACAAAAGACATCTTTACTTCAATCATAAAAGATTTATATGCATAATTCAAACATATTATTAACCTAGAACGGTAGATATAATAAACTTAACATGATCGAAATCCATTTTTATACAATTAAGGACCCACATTACAGTGAACACATAGAACATAGGCTAGTTTTGTTCAATCAATGGATACACATTGATCCTTCAAAATAAATTCATAACCAATTCATGTAAATAACAGTAACTATAAGCAATCCAACGTAAGAAAATCACAATTCAATCAACAACAAACCGTGATCACATTGCCCATGCAAGGCTAAATCATTTTGGTAGGAGCATGGGTTCATCATGCAATTGTATTGAAAACCACTTCCAAATCAGTAGATAATCATCAATACATTAATATTATGCCTTTGAAATCAATTTAATAAAGAACCCATGGCAGATTTAAGAATAAAGTTTTTTATCGTATTTTTCTCTTTGAAATCTTTGAGATTGACTCTCTAGATGAAAAGATAACTAGAGATGAAGATCACCATAACTTATTGTTCATGAAAACCTATAAAATTTGATGATTCATCCATGGAAATCCGAGCTCCGAGCAGTTCTTGAGCTTCACCAACAATGGTGGTTTCTAGGGAGAAGCTTTTTGGAGAGAAAGGTTTCTTACGTGTGTATGGGATTGGGAATGGGAGGTTCACGTGTATGATGAATTATATACAACCAAAATTAAGTAAACAACTCAATTAGAGTCGGCTTAGGACGTTTTGTGATTTTCCCATTCACCCCTTTAATGTAGCAGACGCAGGCACCAGTTTACAGGCCACCATCGACGGAACCATCTATTGGCATAGGTCAGTCGACGGGCTATACACTGGCTTCCGTCGATTGGTCCTTAGCCAAATTTTGGGTTGAGACCTGCCCAATATAAGTGCCAATCGATGAGACCTCACCTACGGGGCGTTGGTTGACCAACTGTCTGTCGTTTGGTCCGTCGATTGACACTGCCCAGGCAGTGTCTTGACCAGCCTTGGGTCCTTCTTGTGGGCCCTTTTGCGGGGACCTTTAGAGGTTGTACCTGGACGTTTCCAAAGTAAATACAACCCTTAACAAGTTTTATACCTTCCACATAAGTTTCACCCAAAACAAACACCTGCAACTCGTCCAAACAAGCAAGACCCCATCGAGACACACACATGCATGTTTCTAGGCTATCTTTCGAAGACGTTCTTGGATGTTTGACCTCCAAACTTCACGAAACTTAATATATTACCATTTTACATCATTATAAACCATTTTAATGATTATAAGCTCATGACATAGACGTTTGACTTCCAAATCATCTCAAACTTTATACACTGCCTCTAAACCATATTATAAGTCATTTTAGGATCTTAGAACATTAAGACGAACATGTTAGGCTCTAGACACCCTAACTCATTTTTGGGGTCTTACAATATCCCCCACTTGGGAACATTCGTCCTCGAATGACACTTAGAACTTAATCACAAAAAGGACTGCAATGCATCATAGAGCAGTTCATCTTATTCATAACATCATCACATAGAAGTTAATGCACCGAACTTACAAGGAACACAACTTCACACCATATAGCACTCAATACACACAAGCAAGCAAAACTTTAATTTACTCACTCCTTAATGCATTAATCAAAGAGGATCTTATCATGTTCATAGGAGGGACATCCTCCTCCTAATTATAACATGGTCATTACCATTCATTCTATTAATAGTTCATCATATATGTCCACACATAGGCAGATTACAACAATACCCAAAAGCCATCTAAGCACTCATATTTCAATGCACATGGACTTGAGTTAATTGAATCAACAAAGATCTTTATTAGTTAGACCTAGTGCTATGAGTGTCATACTCAACCATACCATGCTTAGTTGTGTCCATGGAGGAATGCCCATCTCCTCAACACACTTACATGTATCATGAGCTCACACCCAAGAAAATGCACAAAGGCCATCTTTATGGTAATATGAGAAATTCTCACTTTCAAACCAAGACATGTTCATTATTTCTTCTTAGTGAAGTCTAAATGATAAGTCACACCGAATGCATCACAACAATTAGGAAGCCATTTCACACAATGTCAATTCATAACATAGCACTCACCTTCACAGTAAGCATCTATTAGGAACAACAATACAAATTATAGGCACATACATGAATTCTAAGCTAAACATGCTTTCATTTTTCAAGAGTGAGCCGACAATCATGCTTTCCAATTCATACAAATGACGAAATTTTCAAGAGGCTCCACATATTTCATTTTATAGAGACTCATCTTTTCATTATAAGGCTAAACCTTACATATCACAATTGACTAAAACCAAGTTTCCTACTTTATCTCATTAAGTCAAGTGTACCATTAGCATGTTAGGATGTACGATACTCATGAGAAACATGTATTTAATCAAAATTTCCATTCATGCACTTTGGAATATTTATAAGATCTTTAAGATGATGTCAACAAATACATACCAAACATATAAAGTTCATGCAATTCATACTTTATGCAAGACTCTATTCATGAAAAAGCTCATCAAGACTTCGTTAAATTCAAGATCAAGCAAATAATAGAAGGTCAAGGTAGAAAATTCCTATAACCTTACTATTCCATTACCATCCCCCACTTATGGTAAACACAATTAAGAGCAACTTAACCCAACCTTAAGAGGATCTTAACTTAACAAAATTCATTTTTCATCACTTAAAAGCGATTATCACATTAGAAGGAATTACAGTAACATACCATAAGGGCTCCAAAGATGTTCTAAACTTTATCACCTAGGCAATTTATCCCCAATCATCATGTAAGGTCATACCATTTAACCACATAAGGTTTTCATACATTACAATAGACATTAAGGTTATTCAACATTAGGGGAAAACCACTAGGAGACTTAGCCATAAAATTTCTCTTTTCCCGTTCTACAGTAAGGTGACTTCTAGGTCACTAAAACCCACATCATCACCGTACCAAGTCATGCATACTACCTTTACACCTAGGATCAAGTATATACAAAGGACTCCAATCCATCTTAGGTAATCATGAATGTTCGCACATCCCAACTAAGATAACAATTGAAACATCATGCATATATTCAAAGGGACATAATGAACACCTTAAAACACCTATTCTTAAGGTAGCATGCTTTGATAGGTAATCACTAAGCATTTCAAGTTCAAGTGATAATAGTAAGCCACCAACATGTAAAACCATATAGTAACACACCATTTCAAAAGAAACTCATGTCAACCATAATAACTTCTAACATGCTTTAACTATATAATGACATGCATTTTCAACATAACATGCTATTTCACGTAAGTCTCATACATAGCCATAAATGACATCATATCATCAAAACATGTCAAAATTCTCCTTCACACATATTCATCAAACCATAAAACAAAGTTAAGCATTAACTCATCTTTTCTCCCTCAAGCATAGAGACAATCTCATCAAAGTAATCACATCTAAAAGACCACCGGACAAGAAAACATAAGAGAGAGATCATATAGAGTTATGTTCTATGGAACGATATGAGAATGATGAAGAAGGGAAACTCTATAGTCTTATAGCCTCTCATATCATTTGATGATGTCGCGACTCACCACCAATGAACACGAGACTCTACTAGACGTGGCAATATGAGACTTTTAGAACCTAAAACCACTTTATAAACCTCATACTTTGATACCACGTTTGTCACATCCGGGGAGCACCCCCTAGAAGTAACATGGCATACTTGACCTCTCGGAGGTCTTATACAAGCCCATATTTATCATTTATCGCATTGATATAGTAAATTTAGCGGAAATTTAAATTTTTTCATAGCACATCATATGCTAGAAACTTACTTCATATAAATATAAAACATAAGTCGTAATACATATTTAGACCTTAAGTCTCTTTGCCATCTTAGACTCATAACGTTGGAGTACATTAGGGACACGGCCCATAAGACACATTACATAACTATACATTATTTAAAGACTTTAAAATAAAGACATAGGTAGGAGATCCTTGAACTTTAAGGATTCCTTTCATTGAGCTTGGGAATCATCTAGCAAGCTCTTCACCATTCAAGACATCCTTTAAGCATCCATAACCTACACTTTGTGTAAAAAGTAGAGAAGAATGGAATTAGCACAAGAATGTACTAAGTATGGAAAGCATGCAAAACCATGCATTTAAAAGGGACATTTTCTTTAAAATCATACTTCATCCGTTTTGAGTAAATCATCATAAAACCTTAATTCAATAACATTTGTATCATTCACATACAACATATAAACATATTCAAAGTCCAAACTTATCATAGGATCACATATAGGATTTATTACATTTTTTGAGTCACATCACAGTGAGCTCTTTTTCCCTTAACAATGAGCATTATTTCATTTTATTCATTAACTTCCCAAGTAACCCTCTAGTGATACTTTGTACAATGTATCACCTTAAGATCACTAAGAAAGCATACATACAACCTACATAACCCAACACATATCCTCATATAAGCATAATACATCAAAGACACATTTAAGGCAAAACCTAGGACATTACAGTAAGCTACATCAAGTCACACATACATTTACTTCTTTGAATATACATCATTATCAAACCTTGTTCATGACCCCAATCTTAGTCTACTAGTGAAATGAACATATGAAGCCCCATAACACCATACATTCTTAGCAAAACCCTCATGAGTCCACAAACCTTAACATTCAATTCATATACACAAGTAAGTGAATATAACCTCATTCATGTTAACACAAGACCTTCATCATATAGTCAATAATATCAACATCATGCATATAGACTCATACCATGCACATCTTCATAACAAGTAGACCAATACTACAAACTCATGCATATGGACATAAACATAATCATATATATTAGTTCACCTTCCTAGGACTTACTAAGGAGCCAAATGTCTAGACGGGTTCATTACTTCCACCTATACTAAGTAACCTTCCTTAAGTCATCCTAGTTAGGATCCTATTCCATTACTTCCATTGTCCATTTTACTTTAGGGAAACTATAGCCTTAACCGACACAAAGACCATGGGTGCTAAACATGAAATTTGGTGTTGTAGAGCCTTACACCAATGGAAGGTGTTCCTACCTAGACAAGGTAGAACACTAACATACATCCTAGCATCCTAAGTGAATTCACTTTGCTAGATCCCATTTGGCAAGCATAGTTTATGGAACTAAAAGATAGGTAGTTCCCTCTACATGTCATTGAACAATTGGGGCCTCATCTCATGAGAAAACATGGGTGATCCCTTCCTCAAAGGGAAGTCAACACCTCATGTGGGTCCAAAGGTGAATATTCCTCAAAAGGGAAGTCAACACTTTATAAGGGACAAATAGTGAATTTTTCTCAAGTGAAAGTCAACACCTCTCAATGTCAAGTTCACTCGGTTCTAAGATAAGTCCCATTTATTGAAAAGCCTTTAATTACTTTTTCATAAAACATAGGCTTAGATATTAATCCTTTATATGCTTGTAGCATATTCAAGCACCTATCTAGTTATAGAGTATTCTGGGGAACCCCTATCAAGGCCCCTTTAATTTACAGGATCATCATCCATGTGTGTGTGTATACATACATGTGATCAAACATTTCACAAAACACAAAGATACGACACATGTTCATACATCAAAGCATAAGTCTATAGGTATAACTGTAAGACCCCGAAAATGAATTAGGTTATCTAGATCCTAACATGTTGGTAATGGTTTACTAAGGTCCTTAAAGTGTCTATAATGTTGTGTTGAGGCAGTAGCTAAAGTATTAGGGGCATTGGAAGTCATACGTCAAGGGTCAACCAAGACGTTCGATGACGAAGTCACCTAAGTGTCTCATGTGAGGGTCTATGTGTTTATGTGTACCTTATGAGGTTCTAAGGTCTTAAATGAGTCTAATGTGATGTTTATAGTTAGTGTGTCAAGTTGTGTGAAGTTTGTAGGTCAAACGCTCAAGAACGTCCATGACGTTCGAAAGTTGTGCCTAGGAGTGACCTTATGTGTCTAAGCATGTTTCATTGAGTTTTACGTGTTCGTTTTGAGTGAAATTCAAGTGAGAGGTCCTAAACATATATACGTTCATGTTTGGGTTGGAAATGTCTGGTAAAACATCCCTAAGGACCAACCAAGGGTCCTTGAGGAAGGACCCAAACTTAGTGTAAAGACTGTCCCAGGCAGGCCCCAAAAGACGGAGGCATCGACGGCTCGTGGGCCAATCGACGCCCCGTCGATGGGTGTCGTTGGTGGATACTTGGTCTTGGGTGATGAGGGAACCTTGTCAAGTCTCTGACCCAACCAACGGAAGGACAGTACGGTCCGTTTGTGGACAAACGGTCCGTCGACTGCCTTTCGTCTGTGAAGTGTCCCTGCTCAGGTCACTGTTAAGTGAGGGGTGAAATGGGAATTTCACCCTACTTCCAGATAAAGACTTTGTCTATTCCTAAGGGGTATATTGGGTATTTTAAAGGTGTTTATAAGTCATTAACACTTAGAAGATTTCATTCTTCAAAATCAAAACCCCAAAATCCCTTAAGAATTCCCAAAGACTCCATTGAAGTCCAAAGTCAAGGAAGAGCTTGGTGTGACGTTTTGAGTGGATATTCTTCATCAAAGTGAAGAATTAGATTCATTGAGGTATGACTTTTGATCCTTGAAACTCATTTCATCAAGGAGCCCAACTTTCAAAGAGGTTTTCTAAAGTTTTCAAAAGATGAATTGACCTTTTTCATGATCTACCATGGGTTCTTGCATTAATAGTTTTTAAATGTCTA
Organism: Solanum sitiens; assembly: GCA_016801875.1. Classification (NCBI taxonomy): domain Eukaryota; kingdom Viridiplantae; phylum Streptophyta; class Magnoliopsida; order Solanales; family Solanaceae; genus Solanum; species Solanum sitiens. The sequence goes on along the minus strand of JABWTJ010000322.1, from coordinate 791,977 downwards.
TTTGGATTAGATTTATGTTGTATTGATGATTTTAACCTAAATTACCTATGAACCCATGAAATTGATGAACCTAAGATTTTGACTAAATTATGGGTTACTTGATATTGGCTTAATGTTGATGAATTCATGTGTAAATTCTTATGGGCTTTCTATTGATGTAAGAATTATATTCAATTGTTATCAAATTGGTATTGGATGTTTAAATCTATGTTGAATTGTTTTAGATTTCATTGATTTCTATAATTGTGTATTGAATTGGTGTTCATGGCCATGGGTAAGGGCCTTATGATGTTGAATTGGGTAATTTGGTATTGGCTTGAAGTGTTGATGACGAAGTGGTGGTACGCTGCCCTATTTCTTCTTATTCAATGTTACTTATACTTCAATTATGTTATGATTGGTTTTGTCCACCTTTGGTGGCGGTGCTATGTGAATTGATGTGGCCTTGTCGGCATTACTTTATAGTATATTGATGATCATGGCCTTGTCGGCACTACTTGAACTTATATGTCCATTTGTGTAGTTGATTTTATGATGTATGAGCATAGCTACCTACATGTGAAAGTACATGTTAGACTATTGATACTATCTAGGTAATCATGTTATGTTATGGCTATGTGTTAATTATGTAGTCTTAGAGTTGGATCATGGTTGTTTCTAATTTGGCTATATGAGTCTAAAATGGTTAAGTTGATAATGTTAAGGTAATGAATCGATTGACTAAATAAGGTTAAGGGTCATTCCTAAGAGTCTAAAGAAAGATAGGCTATATGTGTTAAATGGAAGTATGTTGTGTCTTGTTTAGGTAGACTTGTGTCCCTTACTTGATGCTTATGTGAATATGTGATGTCTTGACTTAGGAACCTAAAGGGTCTTAGTCTTGAATAAATGAATATAGGTGAGACCTTGAATGATGATAAGAGGGTCATTTATGTGGAACCTTGAACAAAGTGGTAAGGTTATGAATCGTGAAGTAGTGCACCGTAATGGTATCCTTCATGTAATGAATGATGGACTTAAGGTTGGTTGGCTGGAACGGCATCATATCATACCTTATGAAAGTCATGATGAGCTTCTTGTCGCCATAGTGAGATAGCCCTAATGGACCTTGCTTTGGTAGGGTAAATGTATTTGGGTCATGAACTTGATATGGGACCCATTTGCATGAACCTTAATGTGAATTGATCTATGAGAACTAAGGCTAGCACCGAGTGAGTATGATAAAGGGAAGTAGTTCTAGTTAAGTATGAGACTATAATACAAAGCACGCCATTCATATTCCTTAACCATGTGCCTACATGGGATCTCTATGTTCTACCATTGGCAAGTAGAACACCTCATCAAAGTAGTATAAAACATCAGATTCCATGCTTTGCTACCATGGTCTATGTCGGTTATTGCCTATTCTCATCATATGGGATACCTATTAGCATTAGAGAAGTTCTATGAAATTTAGGTGGTGGTATGGGACGCTACTTAGACATTGCACAATAGGCTTTGAAGATGTTAATGAGAGTCCCTAGGTCTTGTCTAAGACCATTATTTGAATGTCCTTTATGTGATGTATGTCTTCTAAATGAACTAATGAACTAATGACTTAATGATAACGAGAATGTAAATTAATAAGTACCTAATCTAAAGTGACTTAAGGATTCCTTCGTTAAAGTGTGAAGAGGGCATAAAGAATTATCTCTTCATGTCTTATCTTTGGAAGTCTTGAGAATGACTCTAGTTAGGGAAGTTGCTTGATATGTTGACATGATCTAAACCTAGGAAGTCTTAAGGATTATTTAGGTAGTCTTGAAGTGAATGCATGGGCATTCTCTTCTAGGAGTACTTGAGTAAGTCTTCTGATAACCTTGGTAGGGGAGATTGCCATATCTTGTATGTCTTGTATATTGACGTATTGTAGGTGTGTATGTGTCTCATTATGAGTAATCTTGAGGATCGTTTAGGCACATCTAGAGAGGGTGTATGGGCGGTCTCTCTTTGTGTGACTTAAGTGAATCCTAGGATGGCTTTATTGAGAAGACTACATACTAGAGGGTGTTCAAAAGAGAGGATTTGGACTTCAGTGTAACACTGAAGCGAACTCACTGTAATGTGAGTCTTAAAATGAGATAATTCGTTTTAAGTATTTTCTTATGTGATTATAAGTTGTTAAATGTTATTCTTATGATGATATTATGATGTTTTAAAGAAAAGATGCATATTTCCAATAAAGTCCATTTTCATGGTTTTATGCATAATGTCATACTTAGTACATGTGGTTGTACTAATTTCATGCTTTATTTTCTATCTATAGTTCTTGGTAGGTGAAGAGCTTTGGGAGGAAGACTTGAACGATGAGGTCATTCAAGAAGAGTTCAAGTATGTCCTCACTTGACTCGAGGGCATATATGTAATTTTATGTTCCTTTCATGAAGTTTTGTAATAGACTATATAGTAGTATGTTTTAAATTTCGTATGGGCTGTATCCCAAGTATTATCGTATCTTAAGATAATGAATCGAGACTTAGTGTTTTCCTATTTATACATATATTAAAGAGTTTAAGACTTCTATATTATTTTTATGAAAAGTTTTAATTCCGCACTACTTTTCATTATGTATATGCAATGAATGATATGATAGACTTGTATGAGACCTCCGAGAGGTCGAATACGCCGGTCGCAATCCAAGATTGCACCCTAACTTCTAGGGTGTGGTTTCGGGTTGTGACAATAACTATATGAGTATTCCTTCCATATAAACCTACAAAGATGTCACGACTCAGATTCTGGAATCCGGATCGCAACCGGCGTCGTTGACCTCTTAGAGGTCGCAGACAAGCCTCATCTTGCATTCATCACATTCATCTAGTTAAATTTGCGGAAAATTTAAAACTTTTTATATGTATGAAGTATACATAGACTTTATATAATTATTAACTAGATACATCATATACTAAGCTAAACATAAGAAAACAACCATCTAACATAAAGAATCAATTCAAAACTGAAGATGAATATATCATAAATAGTTTGCCAAACACGGCCTTATTATAAAGCTTCACAATGAAGGTAAAAAAGAAACGCTAGGGACAACATCAACTAGCTATGTCTAAAACTAAGGCTAGACTAAATCTGTAGCATCCTCGAAATCATGAGGACCTACCAATTGGTTTGGAGAAACGCTGAAGTCCAAACCGCTGCAAGTGTCGTCAATCCGTCCTCAGACCTGCACCTTTAAAAATAGTAAATAGTAGGGGGTTAGTACACCACTTGTACTAAGTATGGGTGTATGCACACATACACATAAAGCTATGCATGATAAAGGAAAGCTCTTCCTAAGCAACATGCCATTTTTGGAAAGTCTAGTCATTAGACTTTCCTAATTCGTTAGTTATGAATTGTGGTATGAATATGATGTATTTTAATGCATTCACAGCACACAATTCATTTTCTATATGATTACAAGACATTAGTATCATCAACATAATTTTAGAACAACTCGAGCGAAGATTTGAGATTTTGATCCTCTTAGGCCGAGAGCTCCTCTTTGTACACTTAGATTTTTTTTCAGTCTTTTTCTTCTTCTTGTTGTGTAGTTCTATAACTCCTTTAGTCCTATGTTTTACTTACAAGTGCAATGATTCATTGTAGTCCCATACCCACAACGAATCAAGTAAGTAATTCAAGAGATTAAGAAATTTGACTTAACTACAATTTGGGGCATGAATATATTTATAAGTCAATAGTTATTGACTATACTCATTCTTTAGTTGATTGCATAATGTGCATAGTTCTTGGGGCATATCATTAAAACTTATGTTCTTGCTTACTTTGGGCATGAATTCTTTATAAACCAATTTTTATTGGCTAAATACATTAGTTGATCAATTTGGATAAGTATATTTGAACTCATTATTGGCTATGATCATTTTCATAATAAAAGAAGTCATTATAAGACAATTTTATTTGGCTAAAATCTTTTGTCAATTATATAAAGTCATCATAAGCCAATTTATTTGGCTTTATCATTTTCATAACATGAGGATTCATTATTGGCTATGCCCTTTACTTATTGTAAACTTTATTGGACACGATTTGACTATCCTTACAACAAGTTATTCATTACATCAAGTATTCATTACATTTCATATAGCCATTCTCTATTGATTATGTCATTGATTTCATTATTTTCATGTTTTATAATTATACATTTCATATACACGAGACCTTGGAATCGTTGATATAGCATTAAGACATCTCAAGTGAGGGCCCAACATATGGGACCTCAACCCGAGGGCCTTCTTTAACAAACATAGAGTCTACTTCATTCGTTCATTCGTACTTCACATTATTCATTTATTCATTCGTATGCTGATGTAAATACCAGCCATACCTAGGATAAAGTTTAAGACTCTCATCGGGATCATGAAGTGAAATGACCAAGAATGACCTAATGCCATTACTTGAATCTGATTTCACCTCCTGATTGTCTTGCACAAACACCTTCGGTATCGTTCATTTCTTTATCTTTCATACTTTGAGGAACTTCAACTTTAACCGACATAGATCATGTGAGATCATGAAATCCGGTGTCTTCCCCACACCGAAAAGAGGTGGAGTCACTGGCCAAGGTGAAACCAAAACATGCTAGCGTATATAGGGAAATGAACCCTGATAGATCCCTATATTGGCAGTATAGGTTCAAAGACTAGGAGATATAAGGAGACCCATACCCGGCATGCCGGACAGTATCATCTCATGAGAGTTACGTGAACCTCCGCCCTTCCCGAAGGAAGGCATCACCGCTCATAGCTAGCCTATCGGTGCTCAGTATAAAGTTCCATTACATTCAACTCATACATCATGGAAGCTGGCTTCTAGCATGAGGACATCATAGCTCATTAGATGATTTCTCATCTCATCATTAGTATTAAGTGTGAATTGTCCTTACACTTTCATATAGAGTACGATTGAGACTTATTTACTCTTTTGATGACTTGTCATCCTTACTTTACATTGATGAAATGTGAATTGTCCTTACATATCATCCTTACTTTACATTGATGAATGTGAATTGTCCTTACATATCATCCTTACTTTACATTGATGAATGTGAATTGTCCTTACATATCATCCTTACTTTACATTGATGAATGTGAATTGTCCTTACATATCATCCTTAGGTGTTAATGAGACTAGTCTCACACATTCTAACACCTTCATTCGTGAGTATTCTTTTAACAAATTAGCTTTGGTGTAAGTAAGACTTGTCTCACTTTCTTTAACACACCATTCTGGTCACTTACTTAATTTAGACCCCTTTAATTATGTTATAACTCACGTTACTTACTTACTTTAGTGTAGTAGATTCATATCATCGTTTATGGACGATGAGCACTTCATTCAATGAGTTTCATGAGTTCATACGTCATTCTTTTAAAGCATGTTGGGAGTTGTCCCAATGAGTGGCATGCCCTTGGTTATGGGTTCATTGAATTAGCTTAGAAGTGCTTATATTATCATTTGATACTCTAACTACATAAGATTGGCATATGATTAGTATTGGCCTCAACCTTTCAATATTAAACTATATAACCATTTTTGTTGGCATGTGCCAATTTTACGTGTGTTCATATTTAATTTAATATGTATGAACCATTAGCCAATCTTTTGATTATTTAACATAATATTATAGCAATTTACATGCATCACTTTTAGACAATGTATCGTTAGCCATTTTATTGGCATAAACAATTGGGCATAGATTTCATAACCATATTTGTTGTCATAAGCCAATTTTCTTGTTCAACATGCTTAAGTTTTTATACATCATACATTGGCCAATCTTTTAGCTATTTAATATAATATTATAGCCAATTCCCTACAACTTATTTGACAATGTAGTGTCAGCCAATTTATTTGTATAAGATTAGTATTGGCATAAGCAATTGGCTATAGGCTTCATAACTTCTTTGTTGGCATAAGCCAAAGTTATATTCATTCATGCTTACATTATTATACCTTTATTCATTAGCCAATTCAATTATTAATCATAACATTATAGTCATTTGCATGCATCCCTTTTGGACAATGTATTGTTAGCTATTTTATTGGCATAAGCCAACAATCACTCAAATTATGATTTCATGGAGATCTTTTTAGCCAACCTTATAACATAACTTTAGGCATAACGTTTTTAAACATCTTGTACAGCATCATATTATAATTTGATGAATATATCATCTTCATAACATCATATTAACAGCAAGCGTGCTCAACAAACCGTAACATCTTCATACATAACATTTTCGGACATATCGTTAACATAGTATCATTCTTTTAATTCACGTAATAACACTTAGCATCAAACAAGTTCAATTAATAGGTTCATTCAATCATTATTTAATCAAAAACCATACACATTAATATCAGCCAGCACCACATACCAACAACATGATTTCTAACCTATTCAACATTGAAATCGTAACAAGGATACTAGGGAAAGGAGTTCGACGAGAACGGGAACAACCCTAGTTTCAAGATCTTTGAATTGTTCGAAGGAAAATACTCTTAGAGAAAGAATTCCAGGAGAGAAACCCATACCTTATGTAGAACTTAATCTATGAAGACCACCTTGAACGAAACCTTGAAGAAACCTTGAAATCGCCCTAGAGAAATCGATAAATTTTCTGTTTTTCTTTCGTTCGCTGCTAGCTGTTTTTGTGTCGCCTTTTCTATGAGTTTGAATGTGATTTTTATGTTTAAGAACTGATATTGAATTATAAAACTTAGGTTTAATAAGTTAATTTAACAAACTAATTAACCAATTACCAAAACGCCCCTCCTAAGTTGACTAAATATAGGAGAACATAACACCTAGTCAAATCTGGAAATTAGTATTGACTATGGTTTTGGTCAACATTTTGACTTTATATTAATTAATTAAATCCTTAATTTAATTAATTTAAGTACCTAGGGTAAGTACTAAAGTACCCCTAAGTCATTGGAACCAAAATTAACCCTTTTGGACCATCCTAGGTTAAGTACTAGGATGTTTCTTGAGTTGTACTAGGTTAGTGTAAGAATTTCGTTTTGATCATTTAAACTAATTTATGAAATTGATAATTTAATTAATTAGGTGACCTAAGGTAATTACTAAAGTACCCTTAAGTCTTTAGGACCATAACCAATCCTTTGAACCATCCTAGGTTAGGTACTAGGTTGTCTTTTTCTTGTTTTAACCGAAATCTGGAAATTGCTTTGTGATTTTGGTTTTGCCCCTTTAAATTAATTAATTAAGTTGATAAATTAATTAATTAAGTAGCCTAGGGTAATTAATAAAGTACCCTTAAGTCGTTAGGATCTTAACAAACTCATTGGACCATCCTAGGTTAGGTACTAGGTTGTCTCTTTAACTAGTACTAGGTTAGTGTCAACCCAATTTTGGTCCTAGGTTGTCGGGTGCACTAATTAGTTTATTTCGTTTGGTCCTAAGTTAGTTAGCTATTTATGGCAGTAGGTTAGAGTTTATAATTAGTTAGGAAGTTAGTCCCCACATGGAGGGGTCCCTTGTGCACGTTTTTCCCCCCTAACTACCCTAACCGAATTCAGTTAGGGTGGTCCCCTCCTTGGCCACTTCTTCACATGTCTTGCACATGTGCTTGCACATGGGTTGGTTATACTTTTCTAACTAAGTATTATTTATGGTTCATTTGGAAATATTTACTTATTGTCCCAAGGACCCTCACCATGTCCTTGGGCACTGCTTAATTTACATGATCATTTTAAATGGTCATGTGCTATGGTACTAGGCTTGACACTTGGATGCCTAGTACCTAATGAATTATGTTGAGGATCTATATTCAACGTACTTATTTTTAGCTTAGGGTCTTCCTTGCAGGTACATTTCTTGAACAATGAATCTTTGATTGGGTAGGGCAACCCAAAAATGTATTTTTCTTGTTCATATATAGAAAATTGGCTAATATCCCTTAGCCAATTTTTCTGTACTATGCCCAATATTTCTCAATATTGGGCATTGGGGTGCCTATGTACCCCTATTAAGTATTCTTAGAGACTTACTGGGCTCTTAATTAGACATATGATTTTTCCGGAATGTTACAAAAGACTCTATGGACATTCATACTTCATTATATCATATAAGCTTAACATACATAGTAGTAGAAACTAGTGAATATGAGAACTATCTTTCATTTAGACACCATCAACCTTTACTACTTTCAAGCATGAATGAAGTGTGAGTGTGTGTACATTGGTCAACATTATCACATAATGGATATCAACAACATATTGAGGCATTCACCCTCTTAGACAACATTACCCTTTCAAGCATAGACCACACAACACACAATAGCATAGAAGGCAAATTAACTTCATAGAACACTTTAAAACTCCTAACATTAGCTATTCACACATTCACATAGGGGTACATGGGTAGGGGTCATCAACAATTAGCACCTAAAACATGGAAGCACCTACACATGATATTACATAACCCTTTACATGCTCATAACAATAGTAACATAACGTAGATTCACAACTCAAATAGAGACTAGGCACAAGTTACACATAAAGTGATCATCATAACCACTCCTTCATATATTCATCAAATTGCGTTCAAGGCCATGGTCAACACATATATAATGACATAAAGTAAACATCACCACCATAAGTGGACCATACCACACAATGCCATTCACGGTTTCATCAACATTACTATAGAGAGGTAGAGAAGTAGAAGAGTAGAGCAATTCTTACCAACCCTTTAGACTTTGGTCATCATCGACCATTACTACTCTTTCATCCATAAATCAAGTATAGGGCAGTAACTAAAGTACCATAATCATAAAAGAAACCATGTACAATTCGCTACAATATCATATTACAATCTAATACAATATATCACATATATACTAGAAAGTACAAGAGCATAGATCTTTAATACAATTCACTTCCATTGATCATCAATTATACTTCATTAATAGCATAAGTCTAGGGCAGTAGCTTGAAGAAATCATAGATTAAACGAGATCCTACTACAATTGCCAATGAGATATAGATCAGTGTAAACATGCTTCATATTAGGAATTCATGGAAGATAAGTTTACATAGGTTAATCCTATTCAAACTATCATGAATTTATCCACATCGCATCCATTACATATAATTCATATTCACGTTACCTTATAGGCAGTAGCTAAGGACAACTAACTATGATCAATTCATATAACAACTATTCTATCGTCAAGACTACAAGTTACTATCCCATAGACTAGAAGGACCTAGTTCAATTCACATAAGCCATCTTTACTTCAATCATACAAGATTCATATCCATAATTCAAACATATTATTAACCTAGAACAGTAGATATAATCAACTTAACATGATCGAAATCCATTTTTATGTAATTAAGGACCCACATTACAGTGAACACATAGAACATAGGCTAGTTTTGTTCAATTCTTTATCCATGGATCCACATTGATCCTTCACCATCAATTCATAACAAATTCCTGTAAATAACAGTAATTATAAACAATCCAACATAAGAAAATCACAATTCAATCAACAACAAACCGTGATCACATTGCCCATGCAAGGCTAAATCGTTTTGGTGAAGGAACATGGGTTCATCATGCAATGGGATTGAAAACCACTTCCAAATCAGTCGATAATCATCAATACATTCATATTATTCCTTTGTAATCAATTTAAGAAAGAACCCATGGATGATTTAAGAAGAAAGTGTTTGATCATATTTTTCTCTTTGAAATCTTTGAGATTGACTCTCTAGATGAAAAGATAACTAGAGATGAAGATCACCATACCTTATTGTTCAAGAAAACCTCTAAAATTTGATGATTCATCCATGGAAATCCGAGCTCCAAGCAGTTCTTGAGCTTCACCAACAATGGTGGTTTCTAGGGAGAAGATTTTGGAGAGAAAGGTTTCTTACATGTGCATGGGATTGGGAATGGGAGGCTCACGTGTATGATGACTTATATACACCCAAATTAAGTAAATAACTCAACTAGAGTTGGTTTAGGACGTGGGGTTAATTTCCCATTCACCCCTTTAATGTAGCAGACGAAGGCACAAGTTTACAGGCCATCATCGACGAAACCATCTACTGAATGTAGGTCAGTCGACGGGCCGTGCAGTGTCTTCCATCGATTGGTCCTTAGCCAAAATTTGGGTTGATAACTTACCAAGCAAAGTACCAATTGACGAGACCTCACCTACGGGCCGTTGGTTGACCAACTGGCCGTCGTTTGGTCTGTCGATTGACAGTGCCCAGGCAGTGTCTCGACCAGCCTTGGGTACTTCTTGTGGGCCCTTTTGCGGGGCCCTTTAGAGGTTATACCAAGACGTTTCCAAAGTAAATACAACCCTTAACAAGTTGTATACTTCCACATAAGTTTCACCCAAAACAAACACCTACAACTCATCCAAACAAGCAAGGCCCCATCGAGACACACACATGCATGTCTCTAGGCTATCTTTCGAACGACTTGGATGTTCTTGGACGTTTGACCTCCAAACTTCACGAAACTTCATATACTACCACTTGAAATCATTATAAACCATTCTAAGACTTATAAGCTCATGACATACAAATATAAGTATGCATAGACACATGAGGAACATAGGTGAGTAGTGGTCAAACTTTTTGGTCGACCCTTGACGTTTGACTTCCAAATCACCTCAAACTTTATACACTTCCTCTAAACCATATTATAATTCATTTTAGGATCTTAGAACATTAAGACGAACACGTTAGGATCTAGGAACCCTAACTCATTTTGGGGGTCTTACACTTACCATACATACGGACGTACGATAATCTAGAAATTGCCTCACATATATAAAACCATCTAAAAGGTGCAAATCTGGACTTAGCCGTTAATAGTCAATATGCCATATAGGCCTTAATACAAAAGAATCCAAAGAACATAATGGAAATAACATATTCTAAAAAAACTACTAAGTTTTCATAGGCTGAAATATAAATGATAGCATCCCGAACATGTGGACCTACCAAGACTTGGAAGAAGAGTTCCAAGCTTCTTCAAATCGACCTGCTTAAACATCAATGGACGGAACCTACACTTGTAGTAATATAAAGTAATGGGGTTAGTACTCCACATGTACTAAGTATGGATATATGCGTATAATACTTAAGGACATGCATGAAAAAGGATCATTTATCATCTCTTTAGAAAACATTCTAAGTCATATGAAAGTCTTCTATGCACATACCATATAACATATACAAGTTAAGGATTCCATCACTTAAAGCATGATCATAAGCAAAGACATATTCTCATAGAGTCATGTTAACATTACACATTTAAAAAGATCATATGCACATAATATACAAAACACTTACCAATGACCCCATTTCCAACCTACAAGTGCAATGGTCATGTGAAGCCCCATAACCCCACACAACCAAGTAGATAAGATAGGAGACAATAAGTAAAGCTTTGTTTCATGTAACTTGTAACATAAGTAGTCATCACTTCATATAACAATGTAACTCAATAAGATATTCTTCATAATGATCAACATTCATATAAGAGTAACATCATGTATCATAAACATATATCTTTCATGTCATCATATTACATAAGACCAATATCCTAAGACTTCCCTGGGAGTCAACTTGTGCAATGTCTAGCTAGAGTCCCATACCCCTACCTATACTGAGTAGACTCCTCAAGTCACCCTAGTCAACGTTCATTTACTTGTATTTCATTTTACATGAGGGAACATTCGCCTTAACCGACATAGACAATGTGAGCTAAACATGGAATCCGGTGTCATAAACCCCACACTGAAAGAAGGTGGTCTACCGGCCAAAGTAGAACCTAACATGAGATAGCTTTCTAAGTGGATTCACTAGCTAGTATCCTATGGTGACAACATAGTTCAAGAACAAGGAGATGTATTAGAGACACATAGTTCCACATTACATGGCAGCCTCAATCTCATGAGAGTCATTGTGAACCTACCTTCCAACTAGGGAAGGGACACCTCTCATATCTAGTTCATCAGGCTTAGCTTAAGTCCCTTGCTTGAATAACCCTTAAGTTGTCTTTTTATCATAAACTTATAATAGGTCATAGGAAGTTAATTAACTTCCTGTATAACATGATCATGAGCTCTTTTAGATTAGATGAGAATTTCCTTTCATCGTAACCTTTCGTTTGTGAGATTTATATAGCATAATCATCTTGTGTAAAGCATACAAGAGAGTATCATAACTTTCATTTTCGTATTCTTATCATAATCTCACAAGTAACATGTTCATAGCCCAGAATATTCTCATAGAAACATCATAAATACTTTTAAAACATAGCATCATAGTTTATAGGCTAACATAAACATTTGTGAGTAATCACACTTAGAAGACTTACATCTTGCTTCCAAGAACCTTATTCATCTTACAATATTCATAATCATACTTAGTGAAATACTCAATAGCATAATCAAGCACAACTCATCAAAACATATACAAGATCAATGCATAGTGTAGGAGAAGGGAAACAGGTCATTAAAGGGTTCATTCAATTCTTAATTCCAATCCTAATGTTTACACATTATCAAATACAAGAAATAACCCATTCAAAACCATCACTTAGAGAAAGATCATGTATCGCACGACATTCAAACATAATCAATCAAATACTCAACAATTCGAATGAAATAAACTATAGAAAACACTTACTGTTCATTGAAAACCATAAATCTAGGGTTAGGAAGAAAATCCACTTTGTAGAGTAAAAACTCCAGTATTTGAAGTTCTTGAAAACTTATCTTGAAAGGACCTCTTGGGGAAAGGAATCCCAAGAGTGAAAAACCCATAACTTATAGATGAAGAATCCACGAAATCTGATTACAAACATTGAAACCTTTGTCTTCTTTCTTAAGCTTTTCTTTTTCTTCAATGGAGTTTGGAAAAGAGAGTGTTCTTGAGAGATTGAGAGAAATTTCGTTTGATCCTATTTGGGACGTGTAGAAGTGTTCTATAACTGACCTAATATCCATATATAGTTGTCCTATGAATTACCCAAAAGACCCTCCACTTACATGGGTCTTTTTAATAAGTTAAATTACCAAAAATACGACTTTTTTGATTTTGGGAAGTAGCTGCGCGTCACGGGGCCAATTCCCGTCGTTTTTATTTTATTTTGAGTTGAGGCAGTGAGGTGCGTGTCAGACTAGCGTCGCGAGGCTACCTCTCAAATCTTGAGGCAGAACACCTCGTGTTTCTTGCGCGTCGCGCACCACACCTCCACATCTTGCCTGCCCGCAGGTTGCTAGGCAGCCTGCCCACGCATGCTTGGGTCCTCCCCAAGGACCCTTCGGGTGCTCTTTGGGGTGTCGTTACCGGACGTTTGGACCCTTTGTACTACATACTACCTATATAAGGTCTCATTACTCGTTTTGCACTTCATTGGACACCTCTAAATCATCACCAAACATAGGGTCGTCAACTACTTCAAATTAGCTAGTTTTCGAACGTCAAGGTCTTTCTTTGTCGTTTTCGCTCTAACCTTTTGCAAATGAGTTTATTACATTAATATAGGTCTGGAAACATTATTTTAAGCATTATTTAATATATTAGGTTCTATTCTAAGTCATGACATTTCCGGAGTGTTACAAGTTCTATGCTAAATTTTTCAAGTGTGAATTGTTGCATGAGTTTGTGTCTTTCTTAGGCCATATTGTTTCTGGTGATGGGATTTGAGTTGACACTCAAAAGATTAAGGCAGTGCAAAGTTGTCCTAAACCAACATCTCCAACTTATATTAGGAGTTTCTTTGGATTGGCTGGTTATTATAGGAGATTTGTCGAGGGGTTCTCACCTATTTCTTGCCTATTCACCATGTTGACTAAAAAACATATAAGTTTCAATGGTTTCAAGCTTGTGATAAAATCTTCAAGAATTGAAAACTAGGTTGACTACTGCCTTAGTATTTCCCTTACCAAAAGGTACACAAGGTTTTGTTGTGTTTTGTGATGCGTCATGTAACACCGGAAATTCAAGAAATACCAAAAATGAACATTTTTCAAAACAACTGGTTCCACTGTCACATTCGGAGAGCACACCCCAGATACGACCGGCGTCGGCGTCCTCTCAGAGGACTTAGACAAGCCCTTAGCATTTGTCATAACATTTTATCAATTAAAATTGCGGAAAAATTAAAACTTTTAATACTATGTGAAGTATATTTAGACCTCATACTTAAAAATCATAAAAGCATACGCACGATATTCTAAAAGTGGTCTCATATAAAAACCATCTAAAGAATACGAATCTGGACTTAGCCAATAAATAGTCAATACGCCATATAGTCCTTAAAACAAAAGAATACAAAGAACATAAATGGAATCAAAAGTATTCTTAATAACTACTAGAGTCTTCATAAGCTAGAATATGAAAAGATAGCATCCTCGAACATGAGGACCTACCAAGACTTAGAGAAAAAGTTTCAAGCTTCTTCAATAGACCTTCTTAATCTTCAATTGCCGGACCCTACATTTGTAGTATAAAAAGTAATGGGGTTTATACGCCACATGTACTAAGTATGGGTATATGCACATAACATTTAAGGACATGCATACAAAGGATCATTTATTAGAAAGCATGCTAAGTCATTTCAAAACCTTTAGTTCACATACAATAGAGCATATATAAGATAAAGGATCACAATCAACATAAAACATGGTCATAATCAAAGACATAATATCATAAAGTCATATTAACATTTCATATTCAATAGTGCATATCAACTTAACCTGCAAAACACTTACCAAAGATCTTATCCCAAGCCTACAAGTGCAATGATCATGTGAAGCCCCATAACCCCACATAACCAAGTAAACAAGATAGGAGACCATAAGTAAAGCTTTGCTTCATATAACATATATCATAAGTGGTCATCACCACATATAACAAGATAGACCAATAACATGTTCATCAGCATAGCCAATGTCACGACCCCAAAGCACCCCCTAGAAGTTAGGAAAAACCTTCGAATCGTGAACGGGCGTACTTGACCCTTTGGGGTCTCATACAAGCCCTCTAACTAGCGTTAATAACATAAAGAATGAAAAGTAGTGCGGAATTAAAATTTTCACGATAGCGATAATAAAATAAGACTTTTCATCATATACTAGGAAATCTTGTCGTCACAAGCCAACTTAGAGACACAACTTAGAATCTTAGGTACACGGCCCTTTACAATAAAAAGTAAATACAATTTAAGTCTTAATTAAAGAAACTAAGAAACATAAACTATGTCCTCGAATATATGAGGACATACTCAAATCTTGAGAGATAGAATTTCCAAGCTTCAACTCCGATCCTCCAAAAGGCTTCCAACCTATACTCATAAGGTATATAAAAGTATGGGGTTAGTACAACAATGTACTAAGTATGTCATATGCAAAAACATGCAAAAAGGGACATTTTAGTAAAATAACCTTTCATGCAATTTAAATATAACATTCATAAATTTAGAAGCAGATCAACATAAGAACCGTCATTAAACACTTAAAGGAGAATTTCCATTATTTTACCTCAACAATACACTTTACAGTAAGCACACCAGAACTTACAGTGAACCTACTGGAGCATACAATTTCACATCAGTACTCTCCTCCAATAGGACTCTTAGGTCACACTAAGTGCAATGTGAGAGTAGCATTCCATACTACCACTCCCACTAGCGCTCCTAATGGATTACCAAGGATTCGAGCACGTTACAACAATTTTACCAACATTACAGTAAACTACATTGGACATTACAGTGAACTTACTAAACTTACAGTAAAATTGAATAAGCATTACAGTGAACATTTTGAATTCTTACAGTGAAGACCTTACAGTGGATGGCACGGTCCAAGTCATATGAACTCTTTTTCCTTTGAAGTTTCCCTAACCCAAAGTCATCCTAAGACTCTCTAAGGTGAGACAAGAAGGGATATTCATTACACCTCCCTTCAAAGCACACCAAAGCGACCCTTAAAACCACCAAATCTTAGGCTTACTTCGTTGGAAATCAAATCCACGCCCTTGGCTAACATATGCAAAACACTCATGGAATTATAGGTCAGACTAAATGCAATGTGATAGTAGCATCCCATACTAACACTCCCAATTAGTGCTCCTAATGGATTCCATTTACTCAAGTACTCCACAATAATCATCCATAAAACCACACCATAATACTCATTCACACGAATTTCATGAAAGTACTCTTCTCCAATAGTAGGTATAGGTCACACCAAGTGCAATATGAGAATAGCATCCCATACTACTACTCCAACTTAGTGCTCCTACTAGGTAACTAATGTGGATCGAGCACTTCACGACATACATATACAATATCAACAACATACAAGTTAACTAGTTTCATATTAACTCTTTTGTGGGAGTTAGCTTAACCGGCAAAGACCATGAGAGCTAGACATGGAATCCTGATATTAACCCCTATCGGATGACGGATCCTTACTTGCCTAGTGTAAGGTCATGCTTCTTAGCGTGTACATGGCTTTTCCAATAGCTACACGTATGCGGGCACATAGTTAAGGGATAAGGAGATTGCTACTAAGTATCTCACTCTCTACTAACGAGGAGTACTCATCTCAAGAGATTCTTTGGACTACAACATCTCAACTCACGAAGTGTAATCCACCTCCCCTTCATATCCTCTCGGTTATAGTCATAACTCCCCGCGGATTCCTCAACATAATAGTCTATCATATAAAGCTAACTAGGAATGGAGAGGTTGCTACTAGAAACTACATGTCAACTCACGAACAGTGTCCACCTCAAGATTCCCCTTTTTACTCAACTTGGCATAATACATTCCTTAAAGTGTGTGTGTACATGTGCACACCTTGCATGTAACCATCATTTCATTCTCATCAAGTTCTACACATACTTTAACCTTGAATCATCAAGTTACACACTCTACATGCTTCTCATAATCATATACTTCATTTAGACATAAACTAGGTGAAACATGAAATTCAAGCTACACCAAACACAATACAAGACCCACTTTCCAATATCTCTTTATTTCACATATTTGACCTTCAATATTACATATTCAAAACATACTAAATAACATCAAGTTCATCAATTAGCACCGCCATCCATAAGATGGACCATACCACTCAATATCAATTCATAATAAGAACTATATAATGAAAGCAACTCAACATCAAATCAAACCATCATCACTCATAATCAATTTATCAATATTTCACCATATTAAGTCCCTTAGGGCAGTATCTACACCAACATGACAAATACAAGAAGACCCAAGTTCATACCCTACTCATATCATGCTCACATAACCCATTTTCAAGCCAAAAGTTGAAGTATGCATAAACAAGAGTTTCATGGAGTTTTAACATCCAAATAATCAATTCAAACCAAGATAAATACATTTAAACCATTAGAACTTGAATACAAGAAGACCCATACTAGAAATCAAAGTTAGAAGAAGTTTGAGTTTAGAAACTTTTTTGAAAACCTTTTTGGAAGTTGGCTCATTGAATGAAAAGATATTCAAGAATGGATACCCTACCTTCAAGAGAAGGAAACCCACTAATTTTGGTGAAGAAACACTTCCCAAGCATCCCTCCTTTCCCTCCTTGACCTTTAGCTTTCAATGGAGTCTTGAGAGAGTTTTCTTTTTAGAGAGAGAATTTGAATTTTAGAAGTGAGGGGTCTTGTATACGTCTAGGGTTTAAAACTAATTTAATATAACCTAAAAAAACTAAATTTATCCACCTAGGGTCTTAAAAGAGTTGGTGTGTATTTACATAAAACACCCCAAGTTGGCAGCAACTTCACAGACTCGCAGGCCCTCACAGATGAGACCTTCACCAACAGACCGTCTGTGCATCAACAGACCGTTGGTAGGGTCTCGTGGGTGGATACTTAGCTCCAACATGGAGCCTGGCCACCAAGACCTTTTGGTCCAATTGACTCCCTAGGTATATGGACCGTTGATGGACCAACGGACCGTCCTTAGGGTCGTCGATGGCCACTGCTTTTTAACAGTTTTGCCCAAGTCTTGGGCCCTTCATCTAGGGCCTCTTTTGGGTCCTAGGTGAGGTCGTGACCGGACGTTAAACCACTAAACTAAGTCGTCTAGGTCTTAGGAACATCCCACCTTAATTTCAAGGAAAACGAACACGTAAAACTCAACCAAACACAACAAGACACACATGTACATTCTAAGGCATACCTTCCGAACGTCATGGACGTTCTTGGTCGATTGAACTCCAAACTTAACCAAACTTCACACACTGACTAAGGTCACTAAACTAACTCAGTTTAACTTAAAATCAACTCAAGAAACAACCACGAGGCTCTAGTTCACCTTAATTCATTTTGGGGTATTATAGCGAACATCATATAAAAGTAACATCAGATATCATAAGCATTGTACATTTCATATCATCTTATTACATAAGAACAATCTACTAGGACTTCCATTATAGTTAAATTGTGCAATTTCAAGGTAGAGTCCCATACCCCTACCTATATGAAGTAAGCTATTCAAGTCACCCTAGTCAATGTTCATTTACTTATATTTCATTTTACTTGAGGGAACAATCGCCTTAACCGAAATTAGACCATGTGAGCTAAACATGGAATCCAATGTCACGAAACCCCACACCAAAATAAGGTGGTTTACTAGCCAAAGTAGAAACAAACATGACATAGCTTTCTAGGTGGATCAACTAGCTAGTATCTTATGGTAGCAACATAGTTCATGAACTAGGAGATTTATTAGAGTCCCATAGTTCCACATTACATGGCAACCTCTATCTCATGAGGGTAATTGTAAACCTACCTTTCAACTAGGGAAGGGACACCTCTCATATCTAGTTCACTCTGTGCTAAGCTAAAGTCACTTTTTGATTAACCATTAAGTCATCATTTATTCATAGATCTTATCATAAGTCATAGGAGATTAACTCCTTGTTTAAACATGATCATAAGCTCTTTAGGATTAGATGAGAATTTCCTTTCATCGTAACCCTTCGTTTGTGAGAGTAACATATCATAAATCATCTTGTGTAAAGCAAACAAGAGAATATCCTAAACTTGCATTATCGTATTCTTATCATGATCTCACAAATTAACATATTCATAGCCCAACATATATGCATATAATCATCATACATACTTAATTAGTATTGTAACATCATTTATAGGCTAACATAAACATCATAGAGTAATCACGACTTTATAAGACTTACCTCTTGCTTTCAAGTACCTTATTCAAGAACTTACGTTCAACTTACAACAAGCATAAGAACAACATAGTGAAATACTCAATAGCATAATCAATACCAAATCTTCAAGTAATATACAAGATCAATTCATAATTTAGGATAAGGTAAAGGGTCATTAAAGAGTTCATTCAAGTCTTAGTTCCAATCCCAACGTTTGCATGTTATCAAGTAGTAGATATAACCCAATATGTAACACCCCGTAAAATTCCATGAACTATGCTAGAGCTTAATATGTTTAACAATGGTGTTAGACCTAAATTAGTGTAAATAACTTATTTGAGAAGTTTTGGAGCGATAGGATTAAAGAAAAGCCTTAACGCCCGGAAACTAGCCAAATTCAACTATGTTGACGTCCCTATGTTTGGTGAAGGTTTCGTAGGGTCATATGGAGTGCAAAACTTGTAAAAAGACTTTGGTTAGGTAGAGTGTAGTATAGAGAGTCAAAATGTTTGAAAACGACACTCCAAGGACCACCGAAATGGTCCTTGGGAAGGACCCCAACATGGGTAGGAAGGCTGCTAAAGCAGTCTGCGAAAGTCAAGAATTGGGGGGCTACTGTGCGATGCGGAGCTGACAAGGACGTCACTACCTCAGCTAAAAATTAAAAAATAAATTGGGGAATTAACCCCGCGACGCGCACCTACTTCCTAGATATCGTAAAAGTCGTATTTTGGGTGTTTTGACTTCCTAAATAAACCCATTTAAGTAAGGGATCTTTTGGGTAATTTAATGGGTGACTATATAATGTATTAGGGTCAGTTTTAGGTCAATTTTATCACTCAAATAAAGTCCAATAAGTTGAAATAAAAAATCTCTCTCTCTCTCTCTCTCCTAAATTCTCTCTTCCTCCAAAACTCCACTGAAGACCATTAGAACTCCAAGAAGAAGATCAAGCTTTCAAGTTTTATTAACTCAATTTAGTGGACTTATCCTCCAAAAGGTATGGTTTCTTTAACTCTTGGGAATCCTTTCCCCAAGAGGTCCTTCAAAATATGATTTCTAAATCCCCCAAAACAAGGGTTTTTTCTCCTCACATGGGTCTTCTTTCTAAAATGAAATTGTGAATCAATTGTGATGAATTATGATGAATTAATGTTGTTTAATTATGAATTAATGGTTAATTGATGAACTCTTATGATCTTTCCCTTGACCAATGTCTTTCCCCTAAATCCCTAACTTCTTGGATTGATTAAGGTGAATTGTTGAGGGTGATGACATATCACTTGTTTACTTTGATTTTAGTTATGTTAATACTTCATGAATTGCCCTATTTCATATGTTGATTGTGATTTCTTGGGTATTGAAGTTTGAATTTCCATGAAGGGCAATGAGGTATGATCTTGATTCTCCTTTGATCTGAATTATGCAAGGTGAAATATACTTATGTGATAATGATGCTATAGCTAATTGTGTTGTTGTGATGTTGGTGACAAGGATCCCTCATCCCTAAACCTAGATCTATGAATTGACTATGAAGTATGTAATTATGTTATGATTTGATCATTAATGATTGACTGTAGTTTCTCATGATTATAATGTTGTTTCTAAAGTAAAATGATAGTTCTCACTTATGATCACCTATGAGCTATTATGATAAGATGTTTACTTAAAGGTCTAAAAATGACTAATGTGAACTTGTATGAAGTTATATGATGATTACTAAATGTAATAATTGCTTAGCACCGAAAGGGCATGTAAATGATATGGAGGTCTCACGTTAGTAAGTCCGACCTCCCACATGGGTTTCTTCACGACTAATAGTGTGGATTCCCAAAGATATGTGTTGTCTCATGAGATGGAAGCCTTCACAATTAGTAGTCAAGGTTTCTAGAAACAATCTCCTTGAACTTTAACTATGTTCCCACATAGGACTATATCTTAGTGGATCCACCTAGAATAGCTATGTACGAATGGTTGCACCTTAGGCAAGTGTTAACCCTCTCTTTTCGGAGTGGGAGTAGAACATCGGATTCCATGTAGCTCACAGGGTCTCATGTCGGTTATGGTACTTATTTCCCTAATGTAAAGGTATGAACAAGTTATGTATGTGAACTTCTATAAGGGTTGTCCTAAAGGTTATTACATAGTGTGAGGGAGGGTATGGGACTTCTCTTACACATTGCACATATGGGACCCTATAGGGTGATTCTAGTAGTGTTCTATTATGATTAAGATAATGTTTGTTATTATGTTGGTAAGCTATGACTAGTGTTGACATATGAAGCATGTTATATATGAGAAGTGTTGTAAGTATAAAATGGGTGGCTTAATGTGATACTTAGCTTTGTATAGGGTTATGGGGCTTTATTCTTGACATTGCACAAGTGTTGCTTGAGTTACTTATATGTTGATATGATTATGATATTCCACATATATGTATATTCAATTGTCGGTCATTTTGCATAGTTTTGACTAAATTGTCCCTTTTCTCATGCATTAACGATTTTTATGCATAGGGACCATACTTAGTACATGTGGTTTGTACTAACCCATATTTCGTCCCATTTTCCCCAAATATTGTAGGTTCAGGCTGTTGAAGTATCATTGAGGCTAAATCAAGAAGGCTTGGACTAGACTCTCCAAGTTTTGGTCTGCCCTCTAGTTCGAGGATGCTACCACACACACTATTTTAGTAATACTTGTATTGTCTAGTAGACATTCATTTCTTTCTTAATGTTGAAGATATTGATGTAAGCCCTATGTGGAAATTATGGATTTGTATAAAGACTTTGCCCGGATTGTTTGACTTCGTTAGATGGTTAATATGAAACAAAGTATTCTACTAAATTCCTATGCGTAGTTATGATCTATTGCGAGATGCCTATGTATGCTTCCTATGTAGAGGTCTATGTAAACCTCCTTGCTATATAAGCAAAAGTTTTAGTTTTTCCGCGTTTTTGACCTATGATATGCTATGATGAAGCTAAGAGGCTTGTATTAGTCCTCTTCGAGGATGACAACGCCGGTAACGACTAGGGTGTACTTTGGTTCGTTACAAACATGGTATCAGAGCATGAGGTTAAATCTTTTTAGGATTGATATCTCATTAAACCACGTCTATGTAGTGTCTTAATAATAATTGTAAAGCGCGCCACATTTATGAATGAGAGACTATGTAATGCTTAGGAACTTTCACTCTCTTGTTATTCCTTAGTCGTGCCTAAGAGTCTTAACTCTATCTAGTTCTTTCTTTTAATCCTTTATTTGTGCTTATAGGCAATGAATACAAGAAGGAACAATGCTCGAAGGGTCGGAGAGGATAATTTGAATGAGGTGGTTCCCCCTCAAGCTCCTCAAAACCCTCAAGTTCCTATTGAAGAAGGGATATGTCTAATGTTGAGATAAGGTCGTCCATTCATAGCTTGACTTAAGTGTTGGCTACTCAAGTTGCTAGGGATACAAGGGTGCAAGTGATTCCCAATGCTTATACCATCCCTTCAAGGATTAGGGACTTCAAAAGGATGAATCCCCCTACTTTCTACGGTTCTAAGGTGGAGGAGGAGCCACAAAGGTTCATTGATGAAGTGTTCAAGGTTCTGGATGCTATGGGTGTTTCTTCTCAAGAAAAGGCGGAACTAGCCGACTACCAACTCAAAGATGTGGCTCAAGTGTGGTATGAGCAATGGAAGGATGAGAGGCCGGTTATACAAGGTCGGATTACTTGGGGAGCTTTCAAAGCGGCTTTTCTTGATAGTTTTTTCCCTTGGAACTAAGGGAGAGAAAAATACAAGAATTCATCAACCTTCCTCAAGGGGGTATGCGCTTGAATGAGTCTAGACTCAAGTTTACAGGACTATCAAAGCATGCTCCTTCTATGGTTGCGGATTCTAGAGTTAAGATGAACAAATTTGTCATGGGGATATCCGATGTTGTGGTAAATGAGTGTAGGTCGGCTATGTTGATTCCTAGCATGGACACCTCTCGTCTCATGGTTTATGTTGATCAAATTGAGGAACAAAAGCTTAATCAAGTTGGTAGGAAGTTGAAGAAGGTGAGAACCGAAGAGGGGAATTCTTCTAAGAATAGGTATGAGGTTCAAGACAAAATAAGGTTCAAGAATAGGTTTTCTAATCAAGGATCTTCTAGTGCTCCAAGGGCCAATAAGAGTAAGGTGCCTACTCCCAAGCCCCAAGAGGGAAAAAGTGGTCGTTCTTATGTTGATAGGCCTCTTTGTTCTAAATGTGGTAGAAGGCATGATGGCAAGTGTCTTGTGGGCACGAGTAATTTCTATAATTGTGGCAAGAACGGTCACATGAAGAAAGATTGCCCTATGATGAAAACTCAAGGAGGGGAAAATGCTCAAGCTCAAGCAAGTGCACAAAACCCGGATGCCACTAAGAAAAATCGCTTCTATGCTCTCTAATCCTGAAGTGATCAAGAGAGCTCCCCGGATGTAGTGACCGGTATGTTAAACTTATTCTCCTTTGATTTATATGCTTTGTTGGACCCCGGTGCCACATTGTCCTTTGTTACCCCTCTTGTAGCCATGAAGTTTTATATACTACCTGACATATTAGACCAACCTTTTTTGGTTTTTACCCCGGTTGTTGATTCCGTGGTGGTCAATAGAGTCTATAGAGGTTGTCCAATTTCCTTGCCCAATAGAGTTACATTAATTGACTTGATAGAACTTGATATGCTTGATTTTGACGTCATATTAGGAATGGATTGGTTGCATGCTTGCTTTGCTTATATTGATTGTAGGACAAGGCTGGTCAAATTTCAAGTTCCAAATGAACCCATTTTTGAGTGGAAGGGAGGAAACTCCAATACTAGGGGTAAGATAATATCATGTCTAAAAGCTTTAAAATTGATTGCAAAGGGTTGTCTATACCACATAGTGAGAGTTAGGGATATTGAATCCGAAGTCCCTCCCATAGAGTTGGTACCCGTAGTGAGGGAATTTCCGGAGGTCTTTCCTAGTGATCTTCCCGGAATTCCTCTCGAATGGGAGTTTGACTTTGGCATAGACTTATTGCGTGATACACAACCTATTTCAATCCCTCCTTATCGGATGACCCCGGTCGAGTTGGAAGAACTAAAGGCTCAACTCAAAGATTTGCTAGATAAGGGTTTTATTCAACCAAGCATATCTCCATGGGGTGCCCCGGTATTGTTTGTGAAGAAGAAGGATGGGTCCTTGAGAATGTGTATCAATTATTGTCAATTGAACAAAGTCACTATAAAGAATAAGTACCCGCTCTCTAGGATTGATGACTTATTTGATAAACTCCAAGGAGCGAGTTACTTTTCAAACATTGACTTGTGGTCAGGTTATCATCAACTTATAGTGAGGGAGGTTGATATTCCAAAAATGGTATTCCGAACAAGGTATGGTCACTTTGAATTCCTAGTGATGTCATTTGGTCGAACAAATATCCCGCGTCATTCATGGATCTTATGAAATGAGTTTTTAGAAAGTATCTTGATTTATTTGTGATTGTCTTCATTGATGACATTTTGATATACTCTAGGAGTGAAAATGATCATATGAGACAATTGAGAGTAGTTTTGCAAGTTCTCAAAGATAACCAACATTTTGCTAAGTTTAGCAAATGTGAATTTTGGTTGAGGTCGTTGCATTTCTTGGGCACATTGTCTCTAGTGAAGGGGTAGAGGTCGAGAAAGACGAAAGTAGTCAAAAGTTGGCCTAGTCCTTTGAGTCCTACAAACATTCGGAGTTTTCTAGGGTTGAATGGCTACCATCGGAGGTTCGTTGAGGTATTTTTGTCTATCGCATCTCTATTAATGGCCTTAACCCAAAAAAAGTCCCAGTTCCAATGGTCGGAATCATGTGAAAAGAGTTTCCAATTATTGAAAGACAGACTCACCTCCGCTCTGGTATTGACCTTACAGGAGGGCACCAAAGGCTTTGTGGTTTATTGTGATGCCTCCTGAGTGGGTATATGATGTGTACTCATGCAACATGGAAAAGTCATAACGTATGCCTCTAGACAACTCAAGCCACATGAGAAGAATTATCCAACTCATGACCTTGAGCTTGCGTTCGTGGTATTTGCTTTGAAAATTTTGAGACACTATCTTTATAGGGTGCATGTAGATGTATTCACCGATCACAAAAGTCTCGAATATGTATTCACCCAAAAAAACTTGAATCTACGCCAATGAAGATGGTTAGAGCTTTTAAAGGATTACGACATAAGTGTACATTACCATTCCGAAAAAGCTAAAGGGAGGATTCCTTGAGTCGAGTGTCTATGGGTAGTGTGGCACATGTTAATCATGACAAAAAGGAACTAGTCAAGGATGTTCAGAGAGTGGCTCGTTTGGGTGTTCGACTAGAAGATTCGTCGAAAGGTGGTTTTATGGTTCGTCATAACTCTGAGTCATCTTTAGTGGAGGATGTGAAGTCTAAGCAACATCTTGATCCCCTATTGATTGAGTTGAAAGAGTCGGTCCTTAACAAGAATAATGAATCTTTCTCCTAAGGGAGGATGGGGTACTTAGATACCAAGGGAGGTTATGTGTGCCGGATGTGGATGATATAAGGGATAAAATCATGGATGAGGCTAATGTATCCCGATACTCCATCCACCAGTTGGCCACACAGATGTATCATGACTTGCGTGACATCTATTGGTAGAATGGAATGAAAAGGGAGGTAGCTAAGTTTGTGTTGAGGTGCCTAAATTACCAACAAGTCAAAGCCGAGCATCAAGGCCCGGGTGGCCTAACCCAAGATATTGATATCCCCACTTGGAAGTGGGAAGATTTCAACATGGACTTTTTGGTAGGTTTGCCTAGAACACGTCGACAACATGATTCCATTTGGGTTATAGTGGATAGGTTGACCTAGTCAGCCCATTTCCTTCCCATAAAGGTTTCTTACTCGGCGGGGGAGTATGCTAAATTGTATGTTAGAGAGATTCTGAAGTTACATGGGGCCCCATTGTCGATCATTTCGGATAGAGGAGCCCAATTCACTTCACACTTTTGGAGATCTTTCCAAAGTGAACTTGGTACGAAAGTAAAGCTTAGCACCGCTTTCCACCCTCAAACGGATGGAGAAGTGGAGCGCACCATCCAAACTCTAAAAGATATGTTAAGGGCTTACGTGATTGATTTCAAGGGTAATTTGGATGATCATCTACCCTTAATCAAATTCTCCTACAACAATAGCTACCATGCAAGTATCGGTATGGCACCTTTTGAAGCACTTTATGGTAGAAGGTGCCGATCCCCGATTGGATGGTTTGAAGTGGGTGAGTTTACTCTTCTTGGTCCCGAATTGGTGTATGAGTCCACCGAGAAGGTTCGTCTTATAAGGGAGAGGTTGAGAACGGCCTTTAGTCGGCAAAAGTTCTATGCCGATAATAGAAAGAGGGATCTTGAATTCGAAGTAGGAGATTTGGTCTATTTGAAAATTTCACCTATGAAAGGGGTGATGAGGTTTGGAAAGAAAGGGAAACTTACCCGTTATGTGGGGCCATATGAAATTTTGAGGAGGTTTGGGAGTGTTGCCTATGAGTTGAAATTGCCAAATGAGTTGGCCATGATTCATCCGGTATTCCATGTTTCTATGCTTAAAAAGTGTATAGGTGACCTGGTTTCCATTCTTCCTCTAGAAGGATTGGGTGTAAAGGAGGACCTTTCATATGAGGATGTCCCGGTTGAGATCTTGGAACGTCAAATTAATAAATTGAGGAATAAGGAGGTTGTGTACGTAAAAGTGTTATGGAGGAACCACCTTGTTGAGGGTGCAACATGGGAGGCCGAGGCTGACATGAAGACCCGCTATCCTCATCTTTTTTCCCTTACTCCTAGCCAAAATTAACGTTAGTAATTCCTTATATGACTATTATGAATAATGTTGAACTTATCATGTTTTTCTAAATATGTGCATATTGTAGTAGAAATTCATGCCTAAGTTGAGTTCTTGTCTTTCCATGAAATATGTTTATTATGTTGGCTTTCACTTGAGTGTGTTGTGTACTATAAGTGTTCATGGAATATTATAATGAGCATAATTGATATTGTTTTGATAAAAAATCGACATGTCAACTTTTAATGTTCATATTGAGCTCATATTGAAATGGAGAAAGTAGTACCTCCTTATGTGATATGAAAAGCTTAGCTAGGGTTAAATATGTTGTGGATTAAGTTTCTATTTGTTGATGCTATTTTTATATGTTGAAAGGAGTTGAAATTTCCTCCTATAAGTTGTGACTCATTATGATATTATTGGTTGGTTGGCTGCTAGTCTTGAGTCTTTTTTTCCTTTTTCCCAATAGAGGTTTAAGGTGTCATTCGGGGACGAATGTTCCTAATGGGAGGATATTGTAACACCCCATAAATTCCATGACCTATACTAGAGCTTAATATGTTGAACAATGATTGATTTAGACCTAACTAAGTGTAAATAACTTGTTTGAGAAGTTTCGGAGCGATAGGATTAAAGAAAAGCCTTAACGTCCGGAAACTAGAGAAATTCAACTATGTTGACATCCCTATGTTTGGTGAAGGTTTCAGAGGGTCATATGGAGTCCAAAACATTTAAAAAGACTTTGGTTAGGTAGAGTTTAGTATAGAGAGTCTAAACGTTCAAAAATAAAACTCCAAGGACCACCGGAAGGGTCTTGGGGAAGGACCCCAACATGGGTAGGCATACTGCCAAAGAAGTCTGCGAAAGTCAAGAATTGGGGAGCTACTGTGCGACGCGGAGCTGACATGGACCTCACTGCCTCAGATCAAATTTCAAAAATAAATTAGGGACTTAACCCCGCGACGCGCACCTAATTCGCAGATAACGTAAGTTATATTTTGGGTGTTTTGATTTCCCAAATAAACCCATTTAAGTCAGGGTTCTTTTGGGTAATTTAATGGGTGACTATATAATGTATTAGGGTCAGTTTTAGGTCAATTTTAACACTCAAATAAAGTCCCACAAGTTGAAATCAAAAATCTCTCACTCTCTACCAAATTCTCTCTTCCTCAAAAACTCCATTGAAGACCATTAGAGCTCCAAGAAGAAGATTAAGCGTTCAAGTTTTCCAACTCAATTTCGTGGATTTCTCCTCCATAAGGTATAGTTTCTTTCACTCTTGCGAATCCTTTCCCCAAGAGGTCCTTAAAAAGATGATTTCTAAATCCCCATAAACAAGGGTTTTTCTCCTTACATGGGTCTTCTTTCTAAAACGAAATTGTGAATCAATTGTGATGAATTATGATGAATTAATGTTGTTTAAGGATGAATTAATGGTTAATTGATGAATTCCTATGAGTTTTCCCTTGACCCATGTCTTTCCCCTAAGTCCTTAATTTCTTGAATTTATTAAGGTGAATTGTTGAGGGTGATGAACATGTCACTTGTTTACTTTGATTTTAGTTATGTTAATACTTCATGAATTGTCCTATTTCATATGTTGATTGTAATTTCTGGGGTATTGAAGTTTGAAGTCCCATGAAGGTAAATGAGGTATGATCTTGATTATCCTTTTATCTGAATTATGCAAGGTGAAATCTACTTATGTGATAATGATGTTATAGCTAATTGTGTTGTTGTGATGTTGGTGAAAAGGATCCCTCATCCCTAACCCTAGATCTATGAATTGGCTATGAAGTATGTAATTATGTTATGATGTGATCATTATATGATTGAATGTAGTTTCTCATGATTATAATGTTGTGTCGAAAGTGAAAGGATAGTTCTCACTTGTGATCACATATGAGCTATTATGATAAGATGTTTACTTAAAGGTCTAAAAGATACTAATGTGAACTTGTATGATGTTATATGATGATCACTAAAGGGAATAATTGCTTAGCACCAAAAGGGCATGTAAATGAGATGGAGGTCTTACGTTAGTAAGTCCGGCCTCCCACATGGGTTTCTTCACGACTAGTAGTGTGGATTCCCAAAGATATGTGTTGTCTCATGAGATGGAAATCTTCACGATTAGTAGTCAAGGTTTCTAGAAACAATCTCCTTTACCTTTAACTAAGTGCCCACATAGGACTCTAGCTTAGTGGATCCACCTAGAATAGGTATGTACGAATGGTTGCACCTTAGGCAAGTGTTAACCCTCTCTTTTCGGTGTGGGAGTAGAACACCGGATTCCATGTAGCTCACATGGTCTCATGTCGGTTATGGTACTTATTTCCCTAAAGTAAAGGTATGATCAAGTTATGTATGTGAACTTCTATTAGGGTTGTCATAAAGTTTACTACATAGTGTGAGGGAGGGTATGTGACTTCTCTTACACATTGCACATGTGTGACCCTATAGGGTGATTCTAGTAGTGTTCTATTATGATTAAGATTATGTTTATGATTATGTTGGTAAGCTATGACTAGTGTTGATATATGAAGCATGTTAAATATGAGAATATAATGTAAGTATGAAATGGGTGGCTTAATGTGATACTTAGCTTTGTATAGGGTTATGGGGCTTTATTCTTGGCATTGCACAAGTGTTGCTTGAGTTACTTATATGTTGATATGATTATGATGTTGCACATATGTGTATATTGAATTGTTGGTAATTTTGCATAGTTTTGACTAAATTGTCCCATTTCGAATGCGTTAACGATTTTTATGCATAGGGACCATACTTAGTACATGTGGTTTGTACTAACCCATATTTCTTCCCTTTTTTCCCAAAAATTGTAGGTTCGGGCCGTTGAAGTATCATTGAGACTAAAGCATGAAGGCTTGGACTAGACTCTCCAAGTTTTGGTAGGCCCTCTAGTTCAAGGATACTACCACACACTCTATCTTAGTAGTACTTGTATCGTCTAGAAGACATTCATTTCTTTCCTATTGTTGAAGATATCGATGTAAGCCCTATGTGGCAATTATGGATTTGTATAAGGGCTTTGCCCGGATTGTTTGACTTTGTTAGATAATTAATATGAGACAAAGTATTAGACTAAATTCCTATGCATTGTTATGGTCTATTGCGAGAAGCCTATGTATGATTTCTATGTAGAGGTCTATGTAAACCTCCTTTATATATAAGCAAAAGTGCCGGTAACGACTAGGGTGTACTTTGGGTCGTTACACAATTAAAACAATCAAATTGATAAGGAACATGCTTCACATGAAAATTTAACATTACAAGTCAATTATTCGACAATACATACTTAATAAACCATATAAAACCATTACTTTTCATCGATAATCATAAATCTATAATTACGAAGAAAACCCCTTTTGTAGAGTAGAAACCCTAGAAGTTTAATTGTTGAAAACCATCTTCGAAAGGACCTCTTGGGGAAAGGAATCCCGAAAATGAAAAACCCATACCTTATTGACGAATATTCCTTGAAAATTGAATGGAAATACTAAAGTCTTCGTCTTATTCCTTAAGCTTTACTTGTTCTTCAATGGAGTTTGGAAAAAGAGAGCGTTCTTGAGAGAGATGAGAGAACTTCGTTTGAATTTAATTTAGTCTGTAAAGAGTGATCTAAAACTGACCTATAATCTATATATAGTCGTCCTTTAAGATACCCAAAAGACCCTTCACCTAAATGGGTCTTTTTATGAAGTTAAATTACCAAAAATACGACTTTAATGAATCTGGGCAGTGGCTGCGCGTCGCGGGGACAATTCCCATTACTTTTCTGAATTTTAGGGTCAAGGCAGTGAGCCTCCTTTAGGCCTCACATCGTGAGGCTGCCTCTAAAATCTTGAGGCAGTACATTGCGTGTGGGCTGCGCGTCGCGCAGTAGCCCCTCCAATCTGCCTGCTAGCCCAAGTTTGGGTCCTTCCCAAAGAACCTTCGGGTGGTCCATGGGGTGTCGTTACCAAACGTTTGGTCCCTTTGTACTACATACTACGTATACAGAGTCTTTTTACTAATGTTAGACTTCATTTGACACTTTGAAACCATCACCAGACATAGGGACGTCAACTAGTTCAAATTAGCTAGTTTTCGGACGTCAAGGTCTTTCATTGTCGTTTTGGCTCTAACCTTTTATAAATGAACTTATTACATTAATAGAGGTCTGGAAACATCATTTTGAACATTATTTAATAGATTAATCTCTAGTCTAAGTCATGACATTTTCCATAGGGTTTATTATCCTTCATCCCCGAATGACAATAAAATATTTTCGGAGGGTAAGGATAGACTCAATACTAGCAGCCCAACCAATCAACAATATAAAATCATAATGAGTCACAGCTCATATGAGTACTTCACAACTCCTTTCAAAACATACCATAACATTACACATATCACTCAATTCATAATGCACAAACATATAAGAGCTCCATATTCATAACACATAGTGAGGAACTTCTTTCGTAACATTATCATGAGCTCAAAATGCATCAAGGAGTTACCATGTTATCATTCTTCTCAAGAAAACAACGAAAAAACAAAATCTCAGGAAGACAACATGTATACATATTTCATATAAGTGCAAGACTAGAGTATGAAAGCATTTTCTTAAACTCTAATTGGTGTAACATTTACCAAGATATGCACCTATTTAGGAAAACAAGTAAATTTCATGTTATTCATTACTTTCTTTACTAAGAGAAATGTCTAACCTCAAGGAGTAAATAGATGAGGGTAGCGGGACTTCATGTCGGCTTCAGCCTCCCATATTGTATCCTCAACAAGGTGGTTCCTCCATAGAACTTTTACGGAGGCAATCTCTTTGTTTCTCAACTTCTTGACTTGACAATCTAGGATCTCAACCGGAACCTCTTCATATGAGAGGTTCTTATCCACCCCTAAACCTCAATAGGTAGAATAGACACTGTGTCGCCTATGCATTTCTTGAGCATAGAAACATGAAATACCGGATGAACTCAAGATAGTTCACCAGGTAGTTTAAAGTCATAGGCAACCTTCCCAATTCATTGTAAAACCTCATAAGGACCAACATACCAGGGACTCAACTTCCCCTTCTTACCAAACCTCATCACCCCTTTCATAGGTGAAATCTTCAAATAGACATGATCACCAATTTCAAACTCAAGATATCTTCTTCTATCGTCGGCATAAGACTTTTGTCGACTATAGGCTATCTTCAATCTATCTCTTATGATTCTAACCTTCTCTATAGCTTCATAGATAATCTCTTTAACAAGGAGTGAGGACTCACCACCCTCAAACCATCCAACCGGAGACCTACATCTTCTACCATAACGAGCATCAAAAGGTGCCATGGAGATGCTCGAATGGTAGTTATTGTTGTAAGATAACTCAATAAAAGGTAAGTGATCATCCCAACTTCCTTTGAAATCAATAACACATGCTCTTAACATATCCTCAAGGGTCTGAATGGTACATTCTGCTTGTCCATCTGTCTGAAGATTTAAAGCGGTGATAAGTTTCACTTGAGTACCTAAACCCTTTTGGAAAGCTTTCCAAAAACGAGAAGTGAATTGGGCACCTGTATCCAAAATGATGGACAAAGGAATCCCATGAAGACTCACAGTCTCATTAATGTAGATTCTTGCATAATCTTTGGTAGTATAAGTAGACTTTACAGGAATAAAGTGGGCAGATTTGGTCAACCTATCCAATTTGGGACATCCATGTGTTGGGTTAAACCACTTGGTTTAATATGCTCAGCTTTAACCTGTTGGCAATTTGGACACTTAGTAACAAACTCTGCTATGTCCCTTTTTAAACCATCCCACCAATAGACTTCCCTAAGATCATGATACATTTTGGTGGCATCCGGATGTATAGAATAGCGAGAACCATGGTCTTCTTTTAGAATTCGATTTGTCTTCGTCTTCTTCCTTAAGTTGTTCTTGTTCTTCAATGGAGTTTGGAAAAGAGAATGTTCTTGAGAGAGATGAGAGAAAACTTGTTTGATTTGATTTGATACGTGTAAAAGTGCTATAAAATGACATAATATCAATATATAGTCTTCCTATTAATTACCCAAAAGACCCTCCACTTAAATGGGTCGTTTTAATAAGTTAAATTACCAAAAATATGACTTTAACGATTCTGGGAAGTAGTTGCGCGTCGCGGGGCCAAATCCCGTCATTTTTATTAAATTTTGAGTTGAGGCAGTGAGGTGAATGTCAGCCTCGTGTCGCGAGGCTTCCTCTCAAATATTTAGGCAGAACACCTCGTGAGGAACGCGCGTCGCGACCTGTTCCTTCAAACCTACCTGTTCGCAGGCTGCCAGGCAGCCTGCCATGCATTTTTGGGTTCTGCCCAAGGACCCTTCAGGTGGTCCTTAGGGTGTCATTACCGGATGTTTGAACCCTTTGTACTACATACTACCTATACAAGGTCTCATTACAAGTTTTGGACTTCATTTGACACGTCTAAGCCATCACCAAACATAGGGACGTCA
Organism: Solanum sitiens; assembly: GCA_016801875.1. NCBI lineage: Eukaryota > Viridiplantae > Streptophyta > Magnoliopsida > Solanales > Solanaceae > Solanum > Solanum sitiens. The sequence continues at coordinate 758,343 of JABWTJ010000322.1, read as the reverse complement.
AATAGTTTAAATTTGCTAGTTTCCGAACGTCAAGGTCTTTCTTTGTTGTTTTCGCTCTAACCTTTTCCAAATAAGTTTATTACATTAATATAGGTCTGGAAACATCATTTTAAGCATTATTAAATATATTAGGCTCTATTCTAAGTCATGACATTTCCGGAGTGTTATATTATCCCCCCCTTAGGAACATTCGTCCCCGAATGACACTAAAATATTTTGGAGGATAGGAAAAGACTCGATACTAGCAGCCCAACCAATCAACAACCTAAAAATCATAATGAGTCACAGCTCATAGGAGTAAATGACAACTCCATACAACACATACCATAACATTACACATAGCACTCAATTAATCATACACAAACATATTAGATCTACATATTTAATAACACATAGTGAGGAATATCCTTCTCAACCTTATCATTAGCTCAACATGCATCAAAGAGTTACCATGCTATCAATATTCTCAAGATAACAACAAAACATCAAAATCTCAAGAAAACATATGCATACATGTTTTACATAAGTGCAAGAATAGAGTATGAAAACATCATCCTAAAACTCTAGTTGGTACTATTTTTTTCCAAAACATGCACCTATTTAGTAAACAAGTAAATTTCATGATTATGCATTACTTTATCTATTAAGAGGAATATCTAACCTCAAGGAGTAAATAGATTAGGGTATCGGGACTTCATGTCGGCTTCAGCCTCCCATGTTGCACCCTCAACAAGATGGTTCCTCCATAGAACTTTTACAGAGGCAACCTCCTTGTTTCTCAACTTCTTGACTTGGCGATCTAGTATCTCAACTGGAACCTCATCATAGGAGAGGTTCTCATCCACTCCTAAACCTTCTATAGGCAGAATAGACACCGGGTCGCCTATGCATTTATTGAGCATGGAGACATGAAACACCGGATGAACCGAAGCTAGTTCACTAGGTAGTTTCAACTCATACGAAACCTTTCCAATTCATTGTAAAACCTCATAAGTACAAGGGGACTTAACATCCCCTTTCTACCAAATCTCATCACCCCTTTCATAGGTGAGATCTTCAAGTATACATGATAACCTATTTCAAACTCAAGATCTCTTCTTCTATTGTCGGCATAAGACTTTTGCCGACTATAGGACGTCTTCAATCTATCTCTTATGATTTGAACTTTCTCTATCGCCTCATAGATAATCTCTAGACCAAGGAGTGAGGACTCACCAACCTCAAACCATCCTACCGGAGATATACACCTTCTACCATAAAGAGCTTCAAATGGTTCCATGGAGATGCTCGAATGATAGCTATTATTGTAAGAGACCTCAATAAAAGGAAAGTGATCATCCAAACTTCATTTGAAATCAATAACAAATGCTCTAAACATATCTTCAAGGGTCTGAATGGTACGTTCCGCTTGACCATTCGTCTGAGGATGAAAAGCGGTACTAAGTTTCATTTGAGTACCTAAATCCTTTCGAAAAGCCTTCCAAAAATGAGAAGTAAATTGGGCACCTCTATCCAAAATGATGGACAAAGGAATCCCATGAAGACTCACAATCTCATTAATGTAGATTCTTGCATAATCTTCGGTAGTATAAGTAGACTTAACAGGAATAAAATGGGCAGATTTGGTCAACTTGTCCACAATAACACATATAGAATCATTTTGCTTTCGGGTTCGAGGTAACCCAACAACAAAGTCCATATTGATGGCTTCCCACTTACAAGTAGGAACATCCATGATTTGTGTTAAACCACCAGTTTTTAGATGCTCAACTTTAACTTGTTGGCAGTTTGGACACTTAGCAACAAACTCTGCTATGTCCCTCTTTAAACCATCCCACCAATAGAACTTTTTCTAAGGTCATGATACATTTTGGTGTCACCCAGATGTATAGAGTAGCGAGAGCCATGGGCTTCTTCTAGAATCTGACTTCTCAAATCTTCAACATCGGGTACACAAAATATCCCTTGGTACCTAAGAAAACCATCCGCCCCTTGGGAGAATGAATCATTGAGCTTACTAAGTACCGATTCCTTCAACTCCATCAATAAAGGATCAAGATATTGCTTAGATTTCACCTCAACCACTAATGATGAGTCGGAGTTATGATGGACCATGAAACCACCAATAGCAGAATCTTCTAACCGCACACCTAAGCGAGCCAACCAATGAAAATCTTTCACAAGTTCTTTGTTATGTTCCTACACATGAGACACACTACCCATAGTCATACCACTCAAAGCATCCGCAACCACGTTGGCTTTGCCGGGGTGGTAAAAGACACTAATATCGTAATCTTCTAACAGTTCTAACCATCTTCTCTGTCGGAGGTTCAAATCCTTTTGTGTAAATAGATATTGAAGACTCTTATGGTCAGTAAACACATCAACATGCACACCATACAAATAATGCCTCCATACTTTTAAGGCAAAAACTACAGCGGTTAACTCAAGATCATGAGTTGGGTAATTCTTCTCATGAACTTTTGAGTTGCCTAGAAGCATAAGCTATCACCTTACCATGCTGCATGAGGACACATCCCAAGCTCACTCGAGAAGCATCACAATACACCACAAAGCCTTCATTACCCTCCGATAAGGTCAACACCAGAGCGGAGCTAAGCTTATCTTTCAACTCTTGAAAACCTTTCTCACAAGCTTCCGACCACTCAAACTTCACCTTCGTTTGGGTCAAAGCTGTCAAAGGGGAAGCAATGGACAAAAATCCATCAATAAATCTTCTATAATAGCCGGCTAGACCCAAGAAACTCCTTATGTCCGTGGGAGTCAAAGGTCTAAGCCAATTTCTGACCGCATCCATCTTCTTTGGATCAACCTGTACTCCATCACCAGAGATAATATGGCCAAGAAAAGCAACCGACCTCAACCAAAATTCACACTTGCTAAATTTGGCATAAAGTTGGTGTTCTTTGAGGACTTGCAAGGCCAACCTCAAGTGAATCTCATGCTCATCTTCATTCTTGGAGTATATCAGAATATCATCAATGAACACAATCACAAATGAGTCGAGGTAATCTCGGAAGACTCTATTCATTAGGTCCATAAACGCCGTTGGGGCATTTGTTAACCTAAAAGACATAACTAGAAATTCGTAGTGACCATATCTAGTTCGGAAAGCTATTTTGGGAACATCTTCACCTTTCATCCTAAGTTTGTGATATCCCGAACTTAATTCAATCTTGGAAAAGAAACTAGCACCTTGGAGTTGATTAAAACGATCATCAATTCGAGGGAGAGGATACTGGTTCTTTATGGTGATCTTATTTAGTTGGCGATAATCAATGCACATTCTAAGGGACCCATCCTTCTTAACAAACAAGACCGGAGCACCCCATGGATAAATACTAGGTTGAATGAAACCCTTGTCTAGTAAATCCTTGAGTTGGAGCTTCAACTCTTTAAATTCAGCGAAAGCCATCCTATATGGAGGAATTGAAATGGGATTCGTATTCGGTAATAAATCAAAGCCAAAGTCAATTTCTCTTTCAGGAGGAACTCCTGGCAGATCATTAGGAAAAACCTCTGGGAATTCTCTCCGTACTGGGACTGACTCAATAGAAGGAGTTTCACATTCTAGGTCTTTTACCCTCACCGCATTGTATAAACAACCCTTTGCCATCATCTTACAAGCCTTCAAACAAGAAATAATTTGACCCCTTGGCATAGTATTTTCCCCCTTCCACTCTAGAATAGGTTCATTAGGAAATTGAAACTTCATTACCCTTGTTCTACAATCTATGGAAGCAAAACAATCATCAAGCCAATCCATACCTAAGATGATATCAAAATCAAACATGTAAAGTTCTACCAAATCAACAAGAGTAACTCAATTAGGAATCATCATATGTCATTTCCTATAGAATCTTTTTGCAACTACAGAGTAACCCATTGGGGTACAAATGGAAAAGGGTTCAATCAAAACATCGGGAAGTACATCAAACTTCCTAGCTACCAAAGGTGTAACAAAAGAAAGGGTAGCACCTGGGTCAAGCAAAGCATAAACATTTACAGAGAAAATTTGTGAAATACCCGTCACAACGTCGGGAGAGCTTTGTTGTTCACCCCTAACCTTGAGTGCATAGAAACAGTTCCTTTTTAGAGCTTCAGATTTACGACCGCTTGATTGAGCTTGGCTATTTACCTTACCTTTACTTCTAACATTATGACAATCTTTCACCATATGGCCACCATTTCCACAACCATAGCAACTATTAGTTCCAACAAGACATTCGCCCCCATGTTTCTTACCGCACTTACAACAAGTTGGTCTTTATATTGGTGGATAGACATTTTTTCCCTTTTGAGGTTTAGAATTAGAATCTCTATCATTGCGATTCATGGAGAAATTTGAATGAACTTGTTTTGAAAAACTCTTCTTAGACATAGGCTTGTCTTGTTCATCAAGCCTACTTTTAGAAGAACCACTCTCAAAAGACTTTGCCTTCTTAGCTTCCCTATTCCTCTTCCTTAGACGACTTTCCTCAACCTGTTGAGCATGAACCATCAACCTAGGAAGATCCATATTGTCATAAAGGATGGCTGCACGACATTTTTCTTCAAGCTCTTCGGACACGCCCGTTACATAACGGCTCATTTCATCCCTAGCATTGGAAACCAAAGGAGAAGCATATTTGGACAACTTAATGAACTTCAAGGAGTATTCCTTCACACTCATACCTCATTGACGAAGGTTGATGAACACCTCTACCTTAGTTTTTCTTTGTTCCCTTGGAAAGAATCTATCAAGAAAGGCCTTTTTGAAGATCTCCCAAGTCACGGGACCATCTCCTAAAGCCCTATTATCCTTCTACAGATTGTATCATGTCTGATCCACGTCCTTGAGTTGATAAGCAGCAAGCTGAGCCTGCTCGGTACTACTCACCCCCATAGCAAACAAAATCTTGCAGACCTTATCAAGGAAATCTTGGGGGTCTTCATCAACTTTTGACCCAAAGTACATGGGAGGATTCATCCTTGTAAAATCCCTCAAACGGCTAGTCATAGTACTAGCATGCTGTTACTCTTGAGGTGCAACCTCTCTGTTAGCTTGAGCCGTGATGGCTTGAGCTTGGATGGTAATGGCTTGGGCTATTTGGAACAGTGCTGCCCTCACCTCACCATCCGTTATAGATGGAGGATTCACCGGAACTTGATTATTTGCAACATGTTTCACTTCAGGAGCATTTCGGTTACCTTGGCGCGCTTCACAACCATGAACAAGACACTAGGTAATGTGGTTTTGTGAGACATTGATCCTATGGATTTTTAATCTCCTTCTCTGATACCAAGCTTGTCACAACCGGAGATCACACCCCGGATGATACTGGCGTCGTCGTCCTCTAAGAGGACTCAGACACTCCCTTAGCATTTGTCATAACATGTGATCAGTAAACATTGCGGAAAATTAAAACTTTTATGTACTAATTGAAGTATACTTAGACTTCATACTTAACATTCAAAAGACATATGATATTCTAAAAATTGTCACACGTATATAAAGACCATCTAAAGAGTGCAAATCTGGACTTAGCCAATAATTAGTGAATGTGCCATATAGGCCTTAATACAAAAGAATCCAAAGAAGCATAAATGATAACCGAATACTCCTAAAATACATTAATGTCTTCATTAGCTAGAATAATGCAAAGATAGAATCCCCGAACATTGAGGATCTACCAAGGCTTGGAGAAAGAGTTCTAAGCTTCTTCAAATCAACCTGCTTAAACTTCAATGTCCGGAACCTACAGTTGTAGTGATATAAAGTAATGGGGTTAGTACGCCACATGTACTAAGTATGGGTATATGCACATAACACTTAAGCACATATATGAAAAAGTATCATTTATCATCTCTTTAGAAAACATGCTAAGTCATATGAAAGTATGCAATGCACATACCATATAACATATACAAGTTAAGGATTCCATCAACGTAAAGCATGATCATAAGCAAATACATATTCTCATAGACTCATGTTAACATTAAATATTCAAAATATCATAGAACATAACGTACAAAAAACTTACCAATGATCTCATCCCCAACCTACAAGTGCAATGGTCATGTTAAGCCCCATAACCCCACACAATCAAGTAGATAATATAGGAAACCATAAGTAAAGCTTTTCTTCATGTAACTTGTAACATAAGTAGTCATCACTTCATATAACTCAATAATATATTCATCATAATGATAAAAATTCATACAAGAGTAACATCATGTATCATAAACATATATCTTTCATGTTATCATATTACATAAGAACAAATCTCCTAGGACTTCCCTTAGAGTCAACTTGTGCAATGTCTAGGTATGGTACCATACCCCTACCTATACTAAATACACTCCTCAAGTCACCCTAGTCAACGTTCATTTACTTGTCTTTCATTTTGCATGAGGGAATATTCGCCTTAACCGATATAGACCATGTGAGCTAAACATGGAATCCAGTGTCATAAAACCCCACACCGAAAGAAGGTGGTCTACCAGCTAAAGTAGAACCTAACCCATAGATTTCTAGGTGGATCCACTAGCTAGTATCCTATGGTGGCAACATAGTTCAAGAACTAGGAGATATATTAGAGACCCATAGTTCCATATTACATGGCAGCCTCAATCTCATGAGAGTCATTGTGAACCTACCTTCCAACTAGGGAAGGGACACTTCTCATATGTAGTTCATCGGTGCTTAGCTTAAGTCCCTTTATTGAATAACCTTTATGTTGTCTTTTATCATAAACTTATCATAGGTAATAGGAGATTAATTCCCTATATAACATGATCATGAGATCTTTAAGATTAGATGAGAATTTCCTTTAATCATAACCCTTTCGTTTGTGAGATAGCATAATCATCTTGCGTAAAGCATACAAGAGAGTATCATAACTTTCATTTTCGTATTCTTATCATGATCTCACAAATAACATGTTCATATCCAAACATATATATATAGCAAAATCATACATACTTTCATAACATGGCATCATGACTTATAGGTTAACATAAACATTTTAGAGTAATCACAACTTTAGAAGACTTACCTCTTGCTTCCAAGAACCTTATTCAAGAACTTACATTCAACTTACAACATTCATAACCATAACATAGTGAAATACTCAATAGCATAATCAAGAACAATTCTTCAATCATAGATAAGATCAATGCATAATGTAGGATCAGGGAAAGAGTCATTTAAGAGTTCATTCAAGTCTAAATTCCAATCCCTACGTTCACGTGTCATCAAGTAGTGGGTATAACCCATTCAAAACAAATAAATTTCTAATACACATGCTTCACACGAAAATCCATCCTGACAAGTCAAAGACTCAACAATACATACATTATTAACCATAGAAAACAATTGCTTTTCATCAAAAATCATAAATCTGGAATTATGAAGAAAACTCATTTTGTAGAGTAAAAACCCTAGAATTGAATGTCTTGAAAACTTATCTTTCAATGGACCTCTTGGGTAAAGAAATCCCAAGAGTGAAAAACCCATACCTTATAGATGAAGAATCCACGAAATTGGATGAAGAACTTAAAGTCTTTATCTTCTTCCTTAAGCTCTTCTTGTTCTTCAATGGAGTTTGGAAAAGAGAGTGTTCTTGAGAGAGATGAGACAAAACTTGTTTGAATTGATTTGGGACGTGTAAAAGTGGTCTAAAAATGACATAATATCTATATATAGTCGTCCTATGAATTACCCAAAAGACCCTCCACTTAAATGGGTCTTTTAACAATTTAAATTACCAAAAATACGACTTTAACAATTTTGGGAAGTAGCTGCGCGTCGCGGGGCCAAATCCCATCATTTTTATTAAATTTTGAGTTAACGCAGTGAGGTTCGTGTCATACTCGCGTCTCGAGTCTGACTCTCAAATCTTGAGGAAGAACACCTCGTGAGGGATGCGCGTCATGACCTATTCCTCCAAACCTGCTTGTTCGCAGGCTGCCAGGTAGCCTGCCCACGCATGTTTGGGTCCTCCCCAAGGACTCTTTGCGTGGTCCTTGGGGTATGGGACATGGACCGTTAATAGAGTCTGTGGTAACCCAGATAAAATTCCCCAAAAAGTTGCAAACCACAATAAAACCTGTATGTCAGACGACGTTATGTGGTCCAAGTCCATGAATCGTGACCCTTAACACCCAACCTCAGACGCCAAACGATGCCCTGCCAAGCAGGTCTCTAAGACCCCCAAAATGAGTTTGGGTGTCTAGAACCTAAAATGTTTGTCTTATGGTTCTAAGGTCCTAAAATGACTTATAATTATGGAATCGAGGCAGTGTGTAAAGGTTTAGGTTATTTGGAAGTCAAACGTCAAGGGACGACCAAAACTTTCGACGACTAGTCACCTATGTGCCTCATGTGTCTATACTTTCTTATAGTTGTATTTAATGAGCTTATTAAGTCTTAAAATGAGTTATAAGTATGTTTATAGGCAGTATATGGAGTTTCATGAAGTTTGGAGGTCAAACGTCTAAGACATTCAAAAGTTTACTCTTGAGACGTTCATGTGTGTCGTGATGGGGCCTAGCATGTTTGGACATGTTACGTGTAATTGTTTTGGTGAAACTGATGTGGCAGGTCCTAAAATTTTTAAGTTTGATTTTTACGTTGGAAACGTCCAGTTACAACTTCTCAAGGGCACCGCAAAAGGGCCCACAAGAAGAACCCAAGGGCTGTTGAGATACTGCCTTGGCAGTGTCAATCGATTGACCAAACGACGCCCCGGTTGTTGAAAAATGGCCCGTTGGTGAGGAGTCGTAGATGGACACTTATCCTGGGCAACGCTAAGCCAAATAACAGCCCAAGATCCAATCGACTGAAGCCACAGATGGCCCGTCGATGGACCTACTGGCCGTCGATGGTGGCCTGCAACTGCCTCATTAAAGGGGTGAATGGGAAATTCACCCCATGTCCTAACCTGACCCTAGTAGGTTTATTTAGGTTTTTTTGGGTTTATATAAATGATAAAAAACATGATCAACCCATTCCCAATCTCTTCTACGCAAATTAGACTTTCCCTCCAAAAATATTCTCCCTAGAAACCTCCATTGAATGTGAAGCTCAAGAACATCTTGGATCTTGGATTCCTATGGATTAGTAATCAAGTTTTAGAGGATTTCTTACACATTAATTTATGATGATCCTTCATCTCTAGTTATCCTTCCACCTAGAGAGTTAATCTCAATGTTTTCAAAGAGATTTCATGATGAAACTTCTTATTCTTCAATCTATCCATGGTTTCTTTCTAAAAGCGTTTTTAATGGATAAATAATGATGAACTGATTTTAATGTATTGGTTTTAATGTGAAATTTATTCCAATTGCATGATGAACCCATGTCCCTTCCCAAAATTGATTTAGCCTTTGCATGGGCATTGTGATCATGACATTTAGCCTTTGCATGGGCATTGTGATCATGACTTGTTATTGGTTAAATTGTAATTCTCTGACGTTGAATTGCTTATACGTACTGTTATTTACGAGAATTGATGATGAAGGATTTATGTGGATCAATGTATGAAGATTTGAACATGCTTAGTGTATAACTTTATATGTTCACTGTAATATGGACCTTTTAACAAATAAAAGTGGAATTCGATTATGTTGTGGTTATTGTAGCCATTGCCTTAGGTTAATAATTTGGTTTCGTTGTGAATACAAATATTGTATGATCAAAGTAAAGAACGCTTGGTATTAATTGATCTAGGTGCTTCTAAGCTATTAGGTAGTAACTTGTGATCTTGATGTTAGGTTGGTTGTTATGTGATTCAATTATGGTGAATTGCCTTCGCTACTGCCAATATGTGTAATATGATGATCATTATGTATAATTGATTCATAATGAATAGATAACAATTGAATTGGTAATGATCGATTTAAGTCATTCTCGCCTATAGACATTGATAGAGTAATGTATATGTTGTGATCTATATTCTAGGGTGGGTGAAGCATGATTTAGTATGATGTTCTATATCTTTAGCTACCTCCCTAATTGAATATTATTAATACAAGATAATTGACGAACAAAACTAGGGAAGTTAGTTGATGATCTGTAGCTCTCTACTTTCTACTATATGTGTGATATAGTGTATTAGATTGTAGTATGATCTTGTAGCGATTTGTACATGGTTTCATCATGATCAAATGTAAATTTTGCTACTTCCCTATAATGTATTGATGATGTAAAGGGAGTATTTATCAATGAGGATCAAAGGATAATGAAGTGGTAAGAATGGCTTCCTCTCTACTTTTCTATGTTATGTAGTTGATGAAGCCTTGTATGGCATTGTGTGGTATGGTCCACTTATGGTGGCGGTGTTTACTTTATTATCATTATATATGTGTTGACCACGGCCTTGAAGGCAAATTTATGAATATATGAATGAGTGGTTATGATGATCACCTTATGTGTAACTTCTGTCTAGTCTTCTACTTTAGTTGTGAATCTAGGTTATGTTACTATTGTTATGAGCATGTAAATGGTTATGTTAAGATCATGTGTAGGTGCTGCAATTAATGATGTGTTAAGGATTGATGACCTTTACCATATACCCCTATGTGAATGTGTGAATAGCTAATGTTAGGAATGTTAAAGTGTAATATGAAGTTAGCTTGCGTCCTATGCTATATTGTGTTGTGTGGTCTATACTTTAAAGTGTAATGTGGTCTTAAGAGTGTGGCTGCCTCAATGTGTTTTTGATAGCCATTATGTGATCATATTGACCAATTTACACACACCCTCATTCTACATGCATGCTTACAATGTAGTAAAGGTTCATAGTGTCTAATGAAAGGTTGTACTCATATTCACTAGTGTCTACTACTATGCATGCTAAGCTTATGTGTATTAAAGTATGATATGTTTTCTTAACTAGGATGACTTGATTGGTTTACTAGTATGGGAAAGGGTATGGGACCTTGTCTATGCATTGCACATGTGTACCTTGATATGATAGTTCCTAGGTTTGGTTTCTATGTACATGAAAAGGAATGTATGGGCATCTTTTGAATATGAGTTATATGATATGATGAAGTATTAATGTGCATAATGTCTTATTGTGTTTATATGAAAGGATATCTCATATAGTTATACCTATTGACTCATACATTGATATATGAACATGTGTGACATTTATGTGTTATGTGGAAGGTTTGCTCATATATAAGTACACACATGTATAAAGATCTAGTTAATAGAGGGGCCTTGAAAGGTGTGCTCAAGAGTACTCTAAAATTAGATAGGTGCTTGACTATTCTATAATGAGGAACAAATATCCCAAGACTATGTTTAATGAAAAATGTAATAAAGGCTTTTCAATAAAGGGAACTTAGCTTAGCATCGAGTGAACTTGACAATGAGAGGTGTTGACTTCCCTTGGAGGAAGATTCACCATTTGTTCCTTATAGAGTGTTGACTTCCCTTAGAGGAATACTCACCTATGGATCCACATGAGGTGGTGGCTACCCTTTGAGGAAGGTTCACCCATGTTTTCTCATGAGAAGAGGCCGCAAATGGCATGTAGAGGGATTATACGTATCTCTTAGTTCCATAAACTATGCTTGCCACATAGGATCTACCAACGTGAATTAACTTGGGATGCTAGTATGTATGTTAAGTTTCTACTTTTGCTAAGTGGAACACCTTCCGTTGATGTAAGGCTCTACAACACCAAATTCCATGTTTAGCACCCATGGTCTTTGTGTCGGTTTAGGCTATAGTTTCCCTAAAAGTAAAATGGACAATGGAAGTACATTACTAAATACCCTAACTAGGATAACCTAAGGGAAGATACTTAGGATAGGTGGAAGTAATGAACCCACCTAGACATTGCACAAGTAGCTCTCTAAGGGAGTTCTAGGAAGGTGGATTAATGTATGTGCATATGTTTTGGTTCTCTTGCATGACCTTGTATTAGTGTCTACATGATGAGATGATATGCATAATGGTGGTCTTATTGACTATATGATGAAGGTCTTGCTTGACATGAATGAAGTTGTCTTTGCTTAATATGTTGGTGTATGAATTGAATGTTCAGGTTTGTGGTCTCATGAAGGGTTTACTAAGTATGTGTGAGGTTATGGGGCTTCACATGTACATTTCACTAGTAGACTAAGATTGGGGTCAAGAACAAGGTCTTATAATGATGTATATGAAAAGAAGTAAATATATGTGTAAATTGATGTAGCTTACTGTAAAGCCAATAGAGTCTTGACTTAAATGTGTCTATGATGTGTTATGCTTTTATCATGATATCTTTTGGCTTTGATAGGTTGTATGTATGCTTTCTTTGTGATCTTAAGGTGATGAATTGCACTAAATATCACTAAAGGGTTACTTAGGGGGTTGATGAGTTAAAAGAAAAAGCTTACTGTAATGTGAAAAGAGTTTACTGTAAAGTGACCTCAAATATGGCTTAAATTCTATATGTGATTTTATAAGATGTTTGGCCTTTGAATATGGCTATTGGAAGTATGTGAATGATATAAATGCTATTGTATAACGGTTTTATAATGATTTCTCAAAAAGGCATGAAGTATGATTTCAAGAAAATGTCCCTTTTAAATGCATGTTTTTGCATGGTTGCCATACTTAGTGCATTCTTGGACTAATCCCATTCTTCTCTACTTTTTACACAAAGTGTAGGTTATGGATGCTTAAAGAAGGTCTCTAAGGTGAAGGGCTTGATATGTGATTCCCAAGCTCAAGGAAAGGAATCCTTAAGTCCAAGGATTTCCTATGTTATGTCGTTATTGTAAAGTTATGTATAAGTTTACTTATGTCTTATGATTTAATGTACTCTAATGTTGTTGCGTATAACATGGCAAAGAGACTTAAGGTCTAAGTATGTAATATGATATTATATATATATGAAGTAATGTTTCTAGCATATGATGTGCTAGGAAAAGTTTTAAATTTTACGCTAAATTTACTATGTCAATGCGATGAATTATAACTATGGGCTTGTATAAGACCTCCGAGAGATCAAGTACGCCATGTTGCTTCTAGGGGGTACTCCCCGGATCTGACAAGAACGTCGGTTATTACACGGTGCGTTAGTCGGGGGTCGTTGATGACCTCGTAAGATATTATATTGGGGTTATTTTGGTCTTTTGCCTATGCGTTGGACATTTAAAATACACAGTGTTACTCAGTTTAAGCCATGTAAGATATTAAGAACTTACACCAAAACATTTATTTACCAAAATTCACCTGAGTCGAGAGAAAAAAATAGAAGAAATAGTCGACCAACCCCTCAAGAAAACGCAATGGGTTTCTTTAGTACCATCCCCAAAATTGAAGGATTTTTCCATAGATTTCGTCAACAGGTATATGCGATTTCACTATTGGGTTCCTTTCATCCTCTAGGTCCCTACAATTTAGTCAAATTCTTGATTTGTTGTATCTTGCTTAGATCTACGGTTTTTAAAACCTTATATATTTCTAATGATTTAGTTGTTTCGTATTCTTAATCAGATTATCATGCTTAGTGAAATCATTGTTTAGTTCCTTGGATTAAACTTAGAACCCTAGTTATGTGGTTTCTCTTACCTCATGAATTAAACTTGCCAGGTCAGTTAAACAGATATATATGCTCCATTTTCAAATGTTTCATTGGTAGTACCTAAATGTTGCATTCTCATATTTTCATATCAAAATATTGCGCTATCTAGTATTTAGTTATGTTGTGTCATACATATTTCCAGGTAAGAGTAGGATTATTACCGAGTTCGACTATGGTTGAGAGTACCCTCATAGTTCCTAAACTATGTACCCTCGTAGGTTTATAATTTCCCTCTGTTAGGCATTAGATATAGTGATCACGCCAGTCATGCCTTTATACCCCTGGCAAGGTATATTGGGTCCTCACGATATAAGTACATCTCAAACTCCGCATTTAGCTCACATGTTTTTATGTCGGTTAATAGTAGCTCTCACAGTAAGACTCTAGTGCATTTGACTAGGTTTTCAGTTGTACTTAAGTATTGAGTCTCAACATGTTAAATTTAATGATTAGTAATTGGTCATTAATTTGGCTCAGTTTCAATTATATTTCTGTTTTTATGTTTTTGTTTATATTATGTCATTTATAAGTTATGTTTGTTAAGCTTTTATACATTGTTCAACTATTATCTACGACTTACATACTCAATACATTCCAAGTACTGATGCATACTCTTCCCTACATCCTTTCATGATGTAGCTTCAGGTATTCAGCATCCATATCACACATAGCTTGGTTCCCAATCAATATTTAGCAGCTTCAGCGGTGATTCCTCATGTTTTGAGGACAATAAACACGTTTTTCATAATTGGTCTTTTATTTCAGTTTTCCTAAAGTTTGTGGGGGCGTGTCCCAGCAACTCTGGATAGTAGAGGCTTTTTAGACATAGTATTAGATTTATTTCTAGATTTGAGTGAATGTTTAGTATCATTGAACTCTTGGTATATTTATATATATTTAGATCACTATTGGGTATTCCCCATCTTTTGGTTATCTATTGTTTTAGATTTTGCATAGTATCGCTTTATTCAGTTTTTGCAGGATGCTTATGATATACAAGACTTTGGATTAGCTTGGGATCATTCGTAATCCTAGGGGGTAGCCTCGGGGTGTGACAAAATTTGTATCACAGCATTAGGTGTAATAGTCCTAGGTTGTCTGAAATTCACACTAAGTAAAGTCTCTTTCATGGGTGAGAAGTGTACCGCATCTATGAGACGGAGGCTATGAAGTGTTTTAAGAAAAACTTCTTCTTTTTGTCATACTTCTCGTGCGTGGGTATGATCCAACTTCTCCTTTCTAATTCATCGTTATACGTTTCAAATCATGAATCCTCGTAGAGCTTATATACGCAATTGTAACACAGTTCGTCCAGTCCCATACCGTGAGGTTACAAATGCGAAATTTCAAAATGTGATCCAACTTTTGGCTCAGAGTGTAGCCAACCAGAACCATTAGCAGGTCCAAGTTACTATATATACTAATGGTGGATTAGTGGTATCTAGAGTTTGAAATTTTCTTCAAATGAATCACTTGAGTGCTAGGGTCGCAGATTGGTGAGGACCCACAAAACTTCATTGATATGGTTAAGAAAGTCTTTTGAGCTATACAAGTGACTATTAGTGATAGGTAGAGTTGATATCCTACCAACTTTAGGATGTGGCTCACATCTGATTAACTTAGTGAAAAGAAAACATTGGTGCGGATGCAACTCCTGAGACTTTGGAATGCTTTGTTGGATGTTTTCTGGACATGTTCTTCCCGAGAGAGTTGAGGGAGGCTAAAGATCATGAGTTCATGAATTTGAAGCTAGGTACCATGTAAGTCTAAGAATAAGGACTTAAGTTCACCCAGCTCTTCAGGTATGTGAATTCATGTATCAGGACACTTCATTAAATTCTAAGTTTCAAGGATCATTAGTTAGTTATATAACCCAACTAAGTGAGTTTAGGTCGAATCCCATATGGAGTGATTTGTAATCGAGAATCAATAGGAAAGTAAAAATATGCTCAAGTCAATCATAACTAAAAACATTAACGAATAAAAACATAGTTCAAGCTTGGGGGTGATACAAGTGTCAATATAAAGTATGGGGGTTTGTAGTCGATTATCAACAAAAAATAGCAAATAACACGAAAATAGCAAATATGGATACATGATTCGTGGGATGTGACTTGATTATGGGCTAAGGTAAACAATCGGCTAATTCCAATTAATAGTAAATACTTGAAAGTAAGTGAATAAGCTAGACTTTATGGGGGATAAACTTTTTATCGAATAATTTACTCAAAATCAAATTGGATTCTCTCGAACACTAATAAGCAGTAATTAAGCACAACCTTCTCTTTAGTTGTTATGACCCTCAAAATAAACTAGGGTATACTAGAGTTTCACATGAATTTCTTGAGTAAATAAATTGTTAAAGTAATGAAGAATAGTATCCAAGGGCAGGCTTGAGTAGTTTTGAGGTTAAATATCAAGGAACGACCAAGACGTTTAGAGACTAGTCATTTATGTGCTAGTGTGATTTAATTTGTGATTGTGGGATGTGGTGTGTTGTTTGATGTTTGAGACTCATATAAAGGCCCTAGGACCTTGATTGTCATGCGGGTTAAACGTCCGGGTACAACTACCCAAGGAACAACCTAAGGGTCCTTGGGAAGGACCCTAAATTAAGCCCAAAAACTGCGAAAGTTAGCATCACCAACGACCAGTAGATCAAATGGCGGTGCGTAAGTGACCTCCGTAGGTCAAGACTTAGCCTACAGAAACTTATATCCAATGGATAAGTCTTTGACCATACCTATGACCAGCAGGATGAGCCATCAACCCACCTACGGTCCGTAGGTGGGGACCGTAAGTGTTCACCTACAATTCTGTCATGGAGTCAGCTAAGCCAATGGTAGTTTGGTAAATTACACCCTTGGCTAATTCAATGTATGGGCGGTTATTTTACCTATTTTAGGGTATTTTAAGTGGCTCTAAACTCTAAGAACTAGAATTAGAATTCACTATTCACTTTTCCTAAATCAAAACCCTTCCCTCTCAAAAGTTCTCTCAAATCTCCATGGAAGCTTGAGATCAAGATGAAGCTAAGGTTGTTAATTCTAGTGGCTTTCTTCTTCAATTTTCATGGGATTTATTCTAATAAGGTATGGGATTTCTTTATCTAAGGTTACCTATAACCTTAGAGCCATTTTAAAAGTGTTCAAAGTTTATGGAAAAGTCCAATTTCTACTCTAACTCAAGAGTTCTTGCATGAAACGATTCAAATCATTAGATGATATTATTGATGTTAAGTTAATGTTTCAGAATTAAAATCTCCAAGAACCCTTTATTTCACAAAGTCCCTAAATTTGGCTTATGAATTGGGTTTGTTGCTTATGATCTAATATTGATGGAATTGTGAATATAATGAGTTGTATGGTTGATTTCTATTGTAATTATGCCATTATTGTGAATTGTTGGTGATGTTAAGGAATGGCGATCTTGGCTATTGAAAGAGGGTAAGTTGACCTAATTCTCTTACTAATGTAGAATTGATATACAATTGCTCTTGTGTGGAATGGTCCATGTCACGTCCAAGGAGCACCCCTTAGAAGTATCATGGCAAACTTGACCTCTCGGAGGTCTTGTACAATCCCATAGACATCATTCATCGCATTGTCATAGGAAATTTAACGGAAAATTTAAAACCTTTCATAGCACATCATATGATAGAACATCACTTCATATATATAAATTATCATAAGTACATAGTTAGACTCTAAGTCTATTTTTCCATCTTAGACTCAACATCAATAGAGTAGAATAGGGACACAACCCTTAACAACATAAAGTATCTAAGCTATTACATATATTTTGAATAAGAACTTGACATAGCGAAATCCTTCAATCATAAGGATCAGTTTCTTTTATCTTTGGAGATCTATCTAAGCTCTTCACTCAGGAGACATCCACTAGCCATAACCACCTACACTTTGTATAAAAGATGAAGAAGAAGTGTATTAGTACAAGAATGCACTAAGTATGACAACCATGCAAAAACATGCATTTTAAAAAGGACATTGAATTAGAAACCATGCATCATGTCTTTTAGTAAAACTTCATAAACATTGGTACAATAGAAATATATAGTTCACATACTTCATATAGACATGTACAATAGCAATAAAATCACATAAATCCACATATCACTTTCAAGGCACATTATTCATTTTCATAACATTCTCTTTCTTTTACCTTAACTTATTTACTCAAAGTAACCCTCAAGTAATATTCGGTGCAATGCACGAATAGTGTCATATTCCACCATCCATACTCAAGCATCACCTTAAGGTATCCAAGGTGAACATTCATACAACATTCCTTAACTTAAACATATACATTCATAATATCATAACATATCTTAGAACATATATTTCACATAAAACCCAACATAATTCATAAACCTCATATAAGACTCATCACATCAAAATCTTGACCCATTTAGTATTTTTACTCATTTCAAGACAATATGCAAGTCAATACTACCAATATCATCCTAATAAGGTAATAGTCAACAAATGCATATTTGGACTTCATTTCATTAACACATCATGAGACCTTACTCATATTCCCCAATCTAAGCCTACTAGTGAAATATACATGTGAAGCCTCATATAATAAGTAAACACACAAGGAGACCACAAGCACTTATCATTTAATTCATATATCAACATGACAAGTTTAGTCAATTACATGCATATCACGTAAGCCTTTCATGATATAGACAATAAGACCAATATCATACATAACATGATATAGGTAGGACAATACAACAATGTCATACATAATAGACATATAGATACACATATACATATAGAAATCCTTCCTAGAGCTCCTTCAAGAGCTACTTGTGAAATGCATAGGTAAAATCCTATACCCTCACCTACACTAAGCAACTTCTCTTGGGTGATCCTAATTAGGATTCATCATATTACTTCCACTGTCCATTTTACTTTAGGGAAACTATAGCCTAAATCGACATTAAGATCATGTGAAGTAAACATGGAATCCGGTGTCATGGAACCCCACAATGAAAGAAGGTGCTCTACTTTCCAAGGTTTAACATTAACATCATGCTAGCATATTAGGTATATCATCTTGCTACGTCCTATAAGGGAAACATAGTTAAGTAACTAGGAGATGTATATTAAAACCCTCTTTCTGCCAATTGGCATTGTAGTTTCCATCTCATGAGAAACCATAGGGTGAACATGCCTTCCTTTTTGGGAAGGGGCACCTCTCATTGTCAACTTCACTCGGTGCTAAGCTAAGTTCCCTTTTGAAAAGCCTTTATGAACATTACTTCATAAAAATTGGATTTAGAACATTAACCCCTCATATGCATAGCTCATAGGTTAATGATGAGAATGCCCTTTCATCAACACATAAATCATGTAAGAATATCCTTTTACGTGGACATATCATATATATAGCATAGTCTAGTTTAGAGTACAGTTGAGTATTTCCTTTAAAAAGTCCCTACATTAATAGATTATCCTAACATGCTTCATTCATTAATTCATGTGTGTGTATGTGTACATATATGAGGAAACCTTTCACATAAACACATTTAGACATACACATTCATTATTCATATACTTTACTTCACAACATAACATTAAGATGCATAAGAGATCACTTCTAATCACTCACAATCATGCATTTATCATCATCTCATATTCATCATGTTCATAGCTTAATTATGCATTCATACTCATATACATAAAGAGATCACCCTAGGAACTATCCTATCAAGGTACAAATGTGCAATATATAGGTAAAGTCCCATACCACTACCTATACTAGTACACCTATCAAGTCATCCTGGTTAAGATACCTTTTAAATATTTTGATGAACATATTACACTTGTAGTCATGCATCAGAGGTGTGTGTGTACATTGGTCAATATGATCACATAATGGAAACAACATGGTAATGAGGAAGCCACCCTCTAAAGACCACCACACATGTACAGCATCTCTCAAGTCTTAAGTCACACATACAGATTATCAAAGACTATAGACTACACACACTCACATTACATCATAAGAGAACAAGAACATATTCAATCTTTACATAAAAGACTCATACTCTTGCATATAAAACCACACAAACATATAGGGGAATATATGTAGAGGGTTCTTCATAAATATTACTTCATTAAATTTAACAATAAAGAACACTCCTTACACCTAACATCTTCATTCACATGTAGGAAACACCATCAATACAACTATAGCATGATACTAGCATTGGAGACTACACAACTCCTTCACAATCATGATAATCTTCACATTGAATCACTTTACACATAGTGCGATCAAGGCCATGGTCACAACACATAGATAATAACAAGAAAGTAAAGACCTCCACCATAAGTGGACCATACCACACAATGTAATTTAAAAGCCAAGTTTATGCTAAGTATAAAAGACTAGGTAAACTCACCAATTCTCCATGCTTTGATAATCATTGATCAATTCCCAACAATTCACCATAAATTCACATAGAAAATAGTAACAATAGGCAATAAAACATAATAGAATCATAATTCAATCAACATAGAATCAAGTCACAATACCCACATTATAGGCCAATCTGATAATTTAGGAGGATCATGGGTTCTTCATAAAATTGGATTGAAATTAATCATAAAAACAATAGCTAATCGTAATTTATCATGAGAATGCTTTTGAAATCAATTTTACAATGAACGCATAACTAGATTGAAAGATAGGAATTTGGATCATGAAATATAATTTAAAAACCTTTGAAGTAACTCCTAAGATGGAAGAATTAAAAAAGGATGAAGGATTACCATACCTTACTACATGAGAAGACCACGAAAATTTGAAGAAGAAAGCATGAGATTCCTTCCCCCTAGGCTGTTCTTGAGCTTGATCTCCAATGGAGGTTTCTAGAAAGTTTGGCTTGAGAGGGAAAGTCCAATTTTGAAGAATGAATTGGGAATGGGGTTTTGATGTTATTAACCAACTAAATATACCTAGCAATAGATAAAATAACCTCCTAGACTATATTTGGAACGTGTGGTGAATTTTCCAACTAACCCTTCACTTGGCAGCGTGCAGCAGACAGATTGCAGGTCCAAACTATGGGTGGCAGTGACGGACCGTTGGTGGAACAACGGCACCGTCCGGCACATCCGTTGTTGTAACAGAGACTCATTATTTTGGTTTTGATCTGCCACGTCTAAGTTTGAAGCAACGTCCCCAATCGACGGAGCGTAGGTCATAGTACAGGCGTCGTTTGCTTGGTCGTTGATTGACATTGCCAAGGCAGTGTACTGCCTACTTTTTGGTCCTCCTCAAAGACACTTTGGGTAGTCCTTGGGGATTCGTGCCCAATTTATTCCACCCTAATTACGATCATATACAAGTTAAGGTCCTATCGTATCATTTTATGCACCAAATAACACATAAAACATGCAAAGGCACACTAGAACACACTAGAATGTTTAAAGACTAACTTTCGAACGTCGTGATCATTCTTGGACATTTGACGTCCAAACCACTTCAAATCAACTATACATGATGTAAAAAACTTTATTTATATGTTATTAACCTTTTAAGAAATATGTGAGTCTCTAGCTACCTTAGTTCATTTTTGAGGGTCTTACAATATCCCCACTTGGGAACATTCGTCCTCGAATGTCTCTTGGAATATTTTAAAACACTTTCAAGGACTCAATGACCCATATAGAAGCTCAAAACATTCAACATTTTCTTCACATAATAGTCAATGAATTAAACTAACAAGGAACACCAACTTCTACCATAATAAACTCAATGCAACACAAGCAAGAAAAACCTTCACTCACTCACTCCTTAATGCATCAAACACATTGGCATTTTTCCATGTTCAAAGGAGGAACATCCTTCTCCTAATCATGACATGGTCTATACTTTTTATTTCATTAAGAACTCAACATGACATATTCTTTAAATAACACATAGCCATGCTCAACATCATCACTTAATATGCAAATAATCAACTCATACAAATTACATATAGGCCATAAGTAAGGTAGATCAACAAAAATACTTATAACATTTAATCCATGCATAACATCTTATTGTTTAGTTATGTTTAGGGAGCAATGTCCTTCTCCATCAACATACTAACATGTTATCATAGAGTTCATATAAAAGCAATGCACAACGGTCAATTCATTTTAAAGGAAATTTCTCCACTTCTAACCAAGAAATGCTTATACTCCCTTCCTTATAAGGTCAAAATGGTAAATCACACCACACACATCACAACAATAGGAAGTCATTTCACAAAATTCCTATTTCTAGCACAACACTAGCTTTCTTAGACATGCATCATTTAGGAAAATTGTTACAATTCATAGGCACACACAAGCACGTTAGCTAAACATACCATTCCTTCTCAAGAGTGAGCCTACATTAACACTTCCCAAGTCACAAAAGTCACATATTTTACAAAGGGACACATCATTTCTTATTTAAAGAAACTGAACTTCTCCTTGTGAGGCCCAAAACACCACAAATTGTAAGTGGTATCAAACATGCTCCTTACATCATCTCATGAAGTCATATGCTCATTTAACATATTAAGATGCACAAAAACATGAGAAACGTGCACTTTGATCACAAATCCATTTTCATGCAATAATGACCTTTCATAACATGCATAACATAGTGTCATTTAAGACATGCATAACATATGGAGAACATGCAATTTATTCTTATATGCAAGACTCAATCATGAACAAGCTACTTAGGAGCTCTTTGGTTTCAAGATTGAGTAAGAATAGAAGGAATGGATCTGGATATCAATAACCTTACTACTTACATCATCATCCTCCACTTAGGTAAACCCATTTAAGAGCAAGTTATCTCAATTTTAATAGACCTTTTAGCTTACCAACCTTAATAACTAAGCACATAATCCCTCACTTGGGATCTAAGCTTATGCATACCTTTCATTAACATCACTACAATGTTGTTCTCAACACAGTGAAGTTCAAGGGAACTCAACAAAAGAACATCAAGGGCACTCAAAATCTACCATCTAGGCACATTATGCCCCACTTGGGGTAAGCCTAAACACATCATGCCCTTAAACACCAAAGTCAAGGCAAGTCAAGACCAATCCTAA
Source organism: Solanum sitiens (assembly GCA_016801875.1). Classification (NCBI taxonomy): domain Eukaryota; kingdom Viridiplantae; phylum Streptophyta; class Magnoliopsida; order Solanales; family Solanaceae; genus Solanum; species Solanum sitiens. The sequence goes on along the minus strand of JABWTJ010000322.1, from coordinate 735,621 downwards.
ATACTCCTCACATAAGAAGGTTTGACATCATTGAGGGTTTCCACTCCTAATCTCATCTCAATGAGTTCACTAACCCGTCCATCAAGAGGTACTCCTCAAGCATCTCTACTCCTCTATGTTTATCACCTAAATGAAAATTTTAACTATCAAGTTAGGTCATGCTACCCAACCACATAAGACCTTAACTATACCATGCATACCAAGGGTTATTTCATTGTTCATCGCGTCCTACCACCATGTCCTAACAAGGTAAGTAGTTCAAGACTCAATCTTACAACGGTCCTTAATTTGGAGGGACCTTCCATCTAACCATGCCTAGGTACAAGCTAAGCACTTTCTTAAATGGTCATACTTAAGATCAATCTTAAAAGACAACTAACCACTTCAAGTTGGTCAACATCAATTTTCTCCTTCTCTTTAAGGTTTAAGGGGTACATACTACCCTCTAAGTAAACATTAGCCCAAAATATAATTCCAACCTATGGGATAAAACCCTTTTTTTCCCTTTTTCCCAATCTTCGAGTAGGTTCATAAAGGACACATCTACTAGCCACAAGGGTTCTCCCATTAACTAGCTTACTTCACATTTCCCTTACTAGCTTTAACACCCATCTTCCTTACTTAGGAGGAAGCCTATACAAAAGATTACAATCCACTCAAGGGAACAATGAAATGTTACACATTTACAAAGACAACATTCATCTTTCTCAATATTCCCCAAATTTCTCCAAAGCTTTTCAATCCTATACCATCACATTATACTAACATCATGCATAATCATAAATCAGCCTATCATTCCAAAGGGAACTCTAGTTAACCATAACAACTATTAACAAGTTATAACCATATCATACAATAATTTCTCAATCATAACATCTCATTTCTCATAAATTACCTATTTCCATAAATGGAATCACATTAACATATATCAAATTCACCTTAACATATACTCATCAAGCCACAAAACTATAGTAAGCATCAAAACTCACCTTTTCTCCCTCAAGCATTGAGACATAACCCTATCCAAGCAATCACATCTCAAAGTCCACTAGACAAGGAAACACAAGAGAGATATCATATAGAGTTAAGTTCTACGGCACGACAAAAGTAGTGAAGAAAGTGAAAGTCTATCGGCCTATAGCCTCTTACTCATATATATGCCGCGACTCACGACCGATGAACAAGACTCTAATAGACGTTTAAATATGAGACTTTGGATGCTAAAACCACTTTCTATAACCTCATGCTCTGATACCACATTTTTCACGACCGGGGAGCACCCCCTGAAGTAAGATGGCATGCTTGACCTCTTGCAGGTCTTGTACAAGCCCATAGACATCATTCATCGCATTGTCATAGGATATTTAGCGGAAAATTTATTACTTTTCATAGCACATCATATGCTAGAACATCACTTCATAATATATAAAATATCATAAGTACATAGTTAGACTCTAAGTCTCTTTTGCAATCTTAGACTCAACATCAATAAAGTAGAATAGGGACATGACCCTTAAAAACAGAAAATAATATCTAAGTTATTGCATATACTTTGAATAAGAATGTGACATAGGGAAATCCTTGAATCATAAGGATCCCATTCTTTGATCTTGTGAGATCTATCCAAGTTCTTCACTTGGGAGACATCCTCTAGCCATCACCACCTGGACTTTGTATAAAGGATGAAGAAGAATGGTATTAGTATAAGAATGCACTAAGTATGGGAACCATGCAAAAACATGCATTTTAAAGAGGACATTTAGTTAGAAATCATACATCATGTCTGTTAGTAATACTTAATAAACATTGGCAAAATAGAAAAATATATTCACATACTTCATATAGACATGTACAATAGCAATAACATCACATAAATCCACATATCAATTTCAAGGCACATTAATCATTTTCATAACATTCACTTTCTTTTACCTTAACTCCTTTACCCAAAGTAACCCTTAAGTAATACTTGGTGCAATGCATGAATAGTGTCCCATTCCACCATCCACACGCAAGCATCACCTTAAGGTCACCAAATTGAACATTCATACAACCTTCATTAACTCAAACATAAACATTCATAATAGAATAACATAGCATAGAATATATACTTCAAATATAACCCAACATAAGTAATAAACCTCATACAAACTCATCATATCAAAATCTTGACCCATTTAGTCTTTATACTCATTTCAAGACAACATGCAAGTCAATACTCCAATATCATCCTAATAAGGCAATAGTCAACAAATGTATATTTAGACTTCATTTCATTAACACATTATGAGACCTTACTCATAATCCCCAATATAAGCCTACTCGTGCAATGTACATGTGAAGCCTCATAATCCCACACATACTAAGTAAACCCACAAAGAGGCCACAAGCACTTATCATTTACTTCATATATCAACATGACAAGTTTAGTCAATTACATGCATATAGAGTAAGACTTTCATCATATAGTCAATAACCACAATATCATACAGATGATTATATAGGTAGGATAATACAACAATGTCATGCATAATAGACATATACATACACATATACATATACAACTCCCTTCAAGAGTTACTTGTGCAATGCATAGGTAAAGTCCCATACCCTCACCTACATGAAGCATCTTCCTTTAGGTGATCCTAGTTACGGTTCATCATCTTTTTTCCATTGTCCATTTTTCTTTTGGGAAACTATAACCTTAACCAACATTAAGACCATGTGAGCTAAACATGGAATGCGATGTCATGTAACCCCACACTGAATGGAGGTACTCTACTTGCCAAGGTAGAATATTAACATCATGCTAGCATATTAGGTGGATCCACTTGCTAGGTCATATGGGGGAAACATAGTTAAGGAACTAGGAGATGTATATTGAAATCCTCTTTATGCCAATTGTCATTTTTAGTTTCAACCTCATAAGAAACCATAGGGTGAACATGCCTTCCTTTTTGGGAAGGGGCACCTCTCATTGTTAAGTTCACTCGGTGCTAAGCTAAGTTCCCTTTTGAAAAGCCTTAATTAACATTACTTCATAAAAATAGGCTTTAGGAGATTAACCCCTCATATGCATAGATCATAGGTTAATGATGAGAATGTCCTTTCATCAACACCTAAATTATGTGAGAATATCCTTTCACATGGACATAGCATGTTAATAGCATAGTCTTGTTTAGAGGACGATTGAGTGTTTCCTTTCAAAAGATCATATGTTACTAGATTATCCTAACATGCTCATTCATTCATTCATGTGTGTGTGTGTACATATATGAGGAAACCTTCACATAAACACATTTAGACACTACACATTCATAATTTATCATTCTTATACTTTACTTCACAACATAACATTAAGATACATAAGAGATCACTTATAGTCCCTCACAATCATTCATTTATCATCATCTCATATTCTTCATGTTCATAGCTTAATCAAGCATTCATACTCATATACATAGAGAGATTACCCTAAGAACTATCCTTTCAAGGTACACATGTGCAATATATACGTAAAGTCTCATACCCCTACCTATACTAGTAAACCTATAAAGTCATCCTAGTTAAGATATATTTTTCATATTTTCATGAATATATTACACTTTTAGTAATGCATGATAGGTGTGTGTGTATATCGGTCAACATGATCACATAATTGCAACAACATGGTTCTGAGGAAGCCACCCTACAAAGACCACAACACATGTACAACATCACTCAAGTCTTAAATCACACACATATAGAGTATCAAAGACTATAGACTACACACACTCACATTACATCATAGGAGAACAAGAGCATATTCAATCTTTACATAGAAGACTCCTACTCATGCATATAACACCACACAAACATAAAGGGGAACATAGGTAAGGGTCTTTCTCAATGTTAACCATAAAGACCACTCCTAACCCCTAACATCTTCATTCACATGTAGTAAACAACACCAATACAACTAAAGCATGATATTAGCATTAGAGACTACACAACTCATTCACAATCTTGATAATCTACACATTGAATCACTTTACACATATTGCCTTCAAGGCGATGGTCACAACACATAGATAATAACAAGAAAGAAAACATCACCACCATAAGTGGAGCATACCACACAATGTAATTCAAGTCCAATTTTATGCTAAGTAGAGAGGTCTTAGGTCAAGTCATCAATACTCTAAGCTTTGATCAACATTGATCAATTCTCAACAATTAACCATCAATTAACATAGAAAACAGTAGCAATAGGCAATATAACATTATCGAATCATAATTCTATCAACATAGAATCAAGATCACAATACCCACATTACAGGCCAATTTGAGAATTTAGGAGGATCATGTGTTCTTCATATGATTGGATTGAAGTTCATCATATAAATAATAGCTAATCATAAACTCATCATGGGAATGATTTTGAAATTAATTTGACAATGAACCCATGGCTAGATTGAAAGATAGGAATTTCGATTATGAAATCTCATTGAAAAACCTTTGAAGGAACTCCTTAGATGGAAGAATAAACTAAAGATGATGGATTATCATACCTTACTACATGAGAAGACCATGAAAACTTGAAGAGGAAGCATGAGAATCCATCCCCTTAGGTTGTTCTTGATCTTGATCTCCAATAGAGGTTTCTTGAGAATGTTTGGTTTGAGAAGGAATGTCTAGTTTTGAAGAATGAATTAGGAATAGGATTTTGATGTTATCAACAACCTTAATATACTTAAAAATGGATAAATAACCACCTAGACTCTATTTGGAACGTGGGTTGTATTTCTCAATTCACCCCTCACTTGACAGCGTGAAGTAGACAGATTGCAGGTCCAAACTACGAATGACAGCGATGGACCGTGGCGAAATGACGGCATCGTCCTGCACATCCGTCGTTTGTGACAGAGACTCATTATTTGTGGGGCTGCGTTCACAGGTCTAAGTGTGGATCAATGCCCCCAATCTATGGAGCGTAAGTCATAGTACCGGCCATCATTTGCTTGGTCGTTGATTGACACTTCCAAGGAAGTGTACTGCCTGCTTTTGGGTCCTCCTCTAAGACCCTTTGGGTGGTTCTTGGGGAGTCGAGCCCAAATGTTTCGACCCTAATTACGATCATATACAATTTAAGGTCCTATCCTATAAATTAAGGCACCAAACAATACATAAAAGATGCAAAGTCACACTAGAATACACTAGCACGCTTAAAGATTAACTTTCGAACGTCTTGGCCGTTCTTGGACGTTTGACCTCCAAACAACTCCAAATCAACTATACAAGTTGTAAAACACTTTATTTACATGTTATTAACCTTTTAAGGCACATGTAAGGCTCTAGATACCTTAGTTCATTTTTGATGGTCTTATAATATCCCCCACTTGGGAACATTCGTCCTCGAATTACACTTGGAACATTTTAAAACACTTTCAAGGACTAACTAACCCATATAGAAGCTCAAAACATTAAATATATCATCACATAATAGTCAATGCACAAAAATTGTAAGGAACACCAACTTCCAACCATCATACACTCAATGCAACAGAAGCAAAAAAAAACTTCATTCACTCACTCCTTAATGCATCAAACACATAGGCATTTCCCATGTTCATAGGAGGAACATCCTTCTACTAATCATGACATGGTATTTACTTTTCATTTCATTAATAGATCAACATGCCATATTATTTAAATCACACATAGTCATGCTCAACATCATCACTTAAGAGGCAAATAAGCAACTCATACAAATTGCACATAGGCCATAAGTAAGGTAGATCAACAAAGATCTGTATCACATAGACAAAATACAATTTAAGCCATGCATAACATCTTCTTATGTAGTTATGTTTAAGGAGGAATGTCCTTCTCCATAAACAAACTAACATGTCATCATAGAGTTCATATAAAAGCAATGCACAAAGGTCAATTCATTTTGACGGAAATTTCTCCACTTGAAACAAAGGCATGCTTATACTCTCTTCCTTGTGAAGTCAAAATGGTAAATCACATCACACACATTACAGCAATAGGAACTCATTTCACAAAATTCCTATTTCTATCACAACACTAGCTTTCATAGACATGCATCACTTAGGAAAATTGTAAAAATTCGTAGGCACACACAATGATATGGGCTAAATGTACCATTCCTTCTCAAGTGTGAGCCTACATTAACACTTCCCAAGTCACAAAAGTCACATATTTTAAAAAGGGACTCTTCATTTCTTATTTAAGGAAACTCAACTTCTCATTGTGAAGCCCAAAACACCACACATTGTAAGTGGCATCAAGCATGCTCCTTAAATCATCTCATGAAGTCATATTCACATTTAACATATTAAGATGCACAACAACATGATAATCATGCAATTTTATCACAAATCCATTTTTATGCAATAATGACCTTTCATAACAGGCATAACTTAGTGCCATTTAAGACATACATAACATATGGAAAACATGCAACTTATACTTATATGCAATACTTCATAATGAAATAGCTACTTAGGAACTCTTTTGTTTCAAGCTTGAGTAAGAATAGAAGGAAATAATAGGGATATCAATAACCTTACTACTTACATCATTATCCACCACTTAGGGAAAACCCATTTAAGAGCAAGTTATCTCAATCTTAAGAGAACTTTTAGCTTACCAACCATAATAACTAAGAACATCATCCCTCTCTTGGGATCTAATCTTATTAACACCATTAAATATTATCACCTCAAAGTGATTCTCAACATAGAGAAGTTCAAGGAAACTCACATTAAGAACATTAAGGGCACTAATAATCTTACCATCTGGGCAGAGTATCCCCCACTTGGTGTAAGGCTAACCACATCATGAACTTAAACACCAAAGTCGAGGCAACTCAATACCAATACTACATAGTTCTCACATAAGAACGGTTGACATAATTGAGGGTTTCCACTCCGAATCTCATCTCAAGGAGCTTACTAACCCAACCATCAAGAGGTACTCCTCAAGCATCTCTACTCCTCTAAGTTTATCACGTAAAGGAAACTCATAACCATAAAGTTATAAGGTCTTGATACCCACCACATGAGGCCTTAACTATACAAGGCATATCAAGGGTAATTTCATAGTTCATCGCATTCTACCACCAAGTCCTAACAAGTTAAGTAGTTCCGGATTCAAGCCTACAAGGGTCATCAATTTGGTGGGACCTTCCATCCAACCATTTCTAGGTACAAGCTAAGAACTTTCTTAAATGGCCATAAATAATATCAATCTTAAAAGACAACTAAACACTTCAAGTTGGTCAACATCAATTCTCTTCTTCTCTTTATGGTTTAAGGGATACATACTACCCTCTAAGTCAACCTTAGGCCAAGACATAATTCCAACCTATGGGATAAAACACTTTCTACCCTTTTTACCAGTCTTAAAATAGGTTCATAAGGGACTCATCTACTAGTCACAGGGGTTCTCCTATTAACTAGCATACTTCACATTTCCTTACTGTAACATTCAAGAAAATGTACTTGTCTAGTAAAAAGTCTATTAGGTTTTAAATATATGTATTGGGGTAAATAGGCATCCCAATGCCCAATATTGAGTAATATTGGGCATGTTAGAGAATATTGGCTCAAGGGTGTTAGCCAAATTTTATGTATTAACAAGTAAGTTAAAATACACTTTAATGTTCAAATGCTCCAATCCAAGCTTGTTTAGGAATTGTACCTGTAATGAAGACCCTAAGATAAAATTCTTATTTTCATCGCTTACACACATTAGGTACTAGGCATCCAAGCGTCAAGCCTAGGTACCATAACACATGATCATTTAAAATGACCATGTAGATTAAGCAGTGCCCAAGGACATAGTGAGGATTCTTTGGACAAGAAGTGAACTTTCCAAGTGCAACTACAGAGTGCACGGTTGGGAAAGTGCACGGAAACACATGTGCTAACGTCCGAGAGACCAAGCCCAACCGATTCGGTTAGGGCGGTTAGAGGGCAGGCACGCGTTGGGTCAAGCCACGTGGGACCGAGCTTCCTAACCAATCCTAGGCTCTAAATAACTTACCTAACTAGATAACTAACCTAGGACTAACTAAAATGAACTAACTAGTGTGCCCGACATCCTAAGACCTAACCGGGTGACACTAGCCGAGTAGATAACTAAAGAAACATCCGAGTACCTAACCTAGGATGGTCCAAAGGGGTTAGTTATGGTCCTAATGACTTAGTGGTACTTTATTAATTACCCTAGGTCACTTATTTAATTAAATTATCAACTTAATTAATTAATTTAGATCAATGGTCAAACCTGAGACCTTAGCAAATTTTCAGAATTTGGCTAAGTCAAATGCTCTCCTATTTTTAGTCAATTTAGGAGGGCATTTTGGTAATTAGCTAATTTCTTTATCTAATTAAGTTAATTAACCTAAGTTGAATTAGTCAATATTCAGTTCCTAAGACTTAGAATAACGTTTATCCTACAACTGAAAAACTACAACTGAAAAACAGTGACCAAACATAAAAAAAAAATTAGGCGATTTCAAGGCAATTCTTCAAGATTTTCGTGCAAAGAACAAGGTGATCTTCGTACATTCAATTCTACAGTAAGCTATGGGTTTTCTCTCTATGGATTTCTTTCCCCAGGAGGCTTTTCAAACGTTTTGAATTCAAGTAAATCGAAACTAGGGTTGTTCCCAATGAAATTGTCGAATGTTCATCTCCCAAGTTCTCCCTATTTTCGATTCTAATAGTTTGTATAATGCAAATCTCAAGAATGTTGTTGGTATGTGGTGCTAACTGATCATTATGTGTAGGTTTATGTGATTTATAATGTCGAATGAGACCTATAGGTTAGATCCGTATGATTAAAGTATTATTTACATGAGATAAGATATGTTGTAATGCCTAATTGTGTTAAAAAGGCTGAAATTGTTATAAGTCGTGTACGAAATACAGTTTATCGTTGAAAGGAATGAAAGTTTTGATTACTGTGTGTGTTTACAGTAGATATGTTTGTAAGTGTTTGGAATGCAATGTTTCCAAGAAGAAATAAGAATGAGGATCAAAGCTAGTTAATGAATCTTCAATGCCAAATCAACTTTATAGCTTGGCCAAACTAAGCACTGAATTGTTTTTATAAGCTAATCAAAGGCTAAAAGTGGGCTTGCTTAAAATGATGAGATTACTATAGTATATACATGAAGTTAATTGACTTGGCTAGTGATAATATCATAGTATGATTTATGTCAATAAATTGGCTAGCAATATTATTTCCAAAATATGTAAAGTCATACCAATCTTGTATGGCCAATGAAAGTTATGATGTTTCTTGTAAGGCCAAATGCTTGTTAAAGATTGACTTGACAAGATGTAACTCAATGAACTGATAACATAGGGTATTTCAATGATTGGGAAAAGTCCCAACATACCCTATCTAAATGAACTTATGAACATAGTAGCACATTGAGTAAGTCCTTATAACTTTCATAAACAATGGTACAAGACTACCAAATAACATTGAACAAGATAATGTGACTAATGAAATAACTAAAAGCGTATGAGTTATGTAATTGACCGAGAATGGGGTGTTAAAGGAAGTGAGACAAGTCTCACTTGCACCTAAACAATTATGTCAAAGATACTCACATAAGAGGGTGTTAGAAATCGTGAGACAAGTCTCACTCACACCATGATGATAATGTAAGATTTAAGTTCACATTCATCAAGTAAAGAAAGGGATGACCAGTCATCCATAGAGTTAAGCATACCTCATACTAGAATCAAGCTTCCATAATGTATGACTCAACTCTAAAAGTTTTAAAGTATAATAAATCTAAGCTAAGCACCGATAGACTAGCAATGAGCTTGTGCCAGCACATGTAAGCCTCATGAGACGAGACTACCACCATGGTGGATCAAGGTCTCCAAAGTCTCCTAGTCTTTGAACTATGTCGTCAGCATAGGCTACTAGCTAGTTGATCCACCTAAGAAAGCTAGGAAGTATTCGGTTTCACGTTGGCCGGTGAACCACCTCTTTTTGGTGTGGGAAAGACACTGGATTTCATGTTAGCTCACATGATCTATGTCAGTTAAATGCTCAATAAAGTATTCGGTTTCACTTTAGTGGTGAACCACCTCTTTTCGGTGTGGGAAAGATACTGTATTTCATGTTAGCTCACATGATCTATGTCGGTTAAATGCTAAAGATTTCTTTAAGAAAGTAAGAAAGAAAGAAAGTAGCATGTTCAAAGTGAACATCATATCAAAGAAGAAGAAATGTAAGTTCAAAGAGAACTAAGTAATCAAAATCATAAGAATATCAAAGCATCAGTGTTTGATAAGAATGAAGTTTTAATAGTTATTAGTTTATGCCAATAAAGGGAGCAAAACTTAATGACTCATCAATCGGAGTAAGAATATATTCCCAAGTATCTATATATTATGCAAATAATCAAAGAATGGGCATATCCAATAAAGATTAGCTTATAAAGACTTCATGCCCAATTTAACAAGAATGAAAAGAATAACTTGTGAGTAGGGTAGTCAAATCATTTCCTTAGTCTTTTGAATTATTTACTTGATTCTTGTAGGTACGGGACTACAATGAATCATTGCACTCGTAAGTAAAACATAGGATTAAAGAAGATCATTGAACTACACAACAAAAAGAAGAAAATACTAAAAAATAAACTAAGTCTGAGAGAGGGAGCTCTCGGCCTAAGGGGAGTAAAAATATTAATTTTTGTTTGAGTTGTTCTAAATTATGTTCATGATTTCAAGGTATTATGATCATATAGAAAATGAGTTTTGTGCTTTAAATGCATGAAAATATGTCATATTCATAGTATGATTCATAAGTAACGAATTGGGAAAGTAAAGTTACTTCACTTTCCAGAAATGGCATGTTGCTATAGAAAGAGCTTTCTTTGATCATGGATAGTCCTTATGTGTTTATGTGCATACACCCATACTTAGTACAAGTGTGTACTAACCCATATACAATTACTATTTTTATAGGTGCAGGTCCTTGAGAGGATTGAAGATTCGTTGGAGCCATTTGGACTAGTACCTCCAGACTTTGGTAGCTCTTCTTGAGTTCAAGGATTCCTATGCTTTCTAGCTTTAGCAGATTAGACATAGCTATTGGATGTTATCCCTAGGGTTTCCTTTCAAACATTTGTTCAAGCTTTTGTATTAAGGCCGGTTTGGCAACTATTAATGATATTATGATTGCTTCTTTTCAATTGTTCAATCTGTTAATAGATGGTTGTTTACCTTGAGTCGTTTAGTATATCACTCTTATGCAGGAATTATATGAAGTCTAAGTATACTTGAGTATGTTTTAAAAGTTTTAAATTTTTCGCTAAATTTAACTATATGATTGTGATGAAAGCTAAGAAGAGGCTTGTCTGCGACCTCAGAGAAGTTAACGACGCCGGTCTCATCTGGGGTCTAGGATCTAGGTGTGACACTTACTAGCTTCAACACCCATCTTCCCTCAATGAGAGAAAGCCTATACAAAAGAATTCAATCCATGCAAGTCAACTTGAAACATTACACATATAAAAAGGAAACATTCATCCTTCTCACTATTCCCACATTTCTCCAAAGCATTTCAATCCTATACCATCACATTATACTTTCATCATGCATAACCATAAATCAACCTATCAATCCCAAGGGAACTCCATTGAACCATAAAACCTATTAACAAGGTATAACCATATCAAATTATAATTGCTCAATCATAACATCTCATTGCTCATAAATTACCTATTACCATAAATGGCATCACATTAACATATATAAAATTCACCTTGACATATACTCATCAAGTCACAAAACTATAGTAAGCATCAAATCTCACCTTATCTCCCTCAAGCATTGAGACATCATCCCATCCAAGCAATCACATCTAAAAGACCACCAGAGAAGGTAACATAAGAGAGAGATCATAAAGAGTTATGTTCTATGGCACGACATAAGAATAGTGAAGAAAGTGAAACACTATCGTCCTATAGCCTCTTGCTCATAGACGTGTCGTGACTCAGCACCGATGAATAAGACTCTACTAGACGTGGCAATATGAGACTTTGGACCCTAAAACCACTTTCTATAACTTCATGCTCTGCTACCACGTTTGTCACGACCGGGGAGCACCCCCTAAAAGTAACATGGAGTACTATACCTCTCATAGGTCTTGTAAAAGCCCATAAACATCATTCATCGCATTGTCATATGAAATTTAGTGGAAAATTTAAAAAATTTCATAGAACATCATATTCTAGAACATCACTTCATATATATAAAATATCATAAGTACATAGTTACACTCAAATTCTCTTTTGCCATATTAGACTCAACATCAATAGAATAGAATAGGGACATGACCCTAACAACATAAGTAATATTTAAGCTATTAAATATACTTTGAATAAAAATTTGACATAGAAAATCCTTGAATCATAAGGATCCCTTTCTTTGAAGTTGGGAGATCTATCCAAGCTCTTCACTTAGGAGACATCTCCTAGCCATCACCACCTACACTTTGTATAAAAGTTGAAGAATAATGGTATTAGTACAAAAATGCACTAAGTATGGCAACCATGCATTTTAAAGAGGACATTTAGTTAGAAACTATGCATCATGTCTTTTAGTAAAACTTCATAAACATTGGCACAATACCAACATATAGTTCACACACTTCATATAGACATGTACAATACCAATAACATCACATAAAGCCACAGATCACTTTCAAGGCACATTAATCATTTTGTGCAATGCATGAATACTTTCCCATTCCACCATCCACACTCAAGCATCACCTTAAGGTCACCAAGATGAACATTCATACAAGCTTCATTAACTCAAAAATATACATTCATAATAGCGTAAAATATCTTAGAACATATACTTCACATATAACCCAACATAATTCATAAACCACATATAAGACTCATCACATAAAAATATTGATCGATTTAGTCTTTATACTCATTTCAAGACAACATGCAAGTCAATACTCCAATATCATCCTAATAAGGCAATAGTCAACAATTGCTTATTTGGACTTCACTTCATTAACACATCATCAGACCTTACTCATAATCCCCAATCTAAGCATACTAGTGTAATTTACATGTGTATCCCCATAACCGCACACATACTAAGTAAACCCACAAAGAGACCACAAGCACTTATCATTTACTTCATATATCAACATGACAAGTTTATTCAATTACATACTTATCAAGTAAGACCTTTATCATATAGTCAATAAGACCAATATCACACAATACATCATATAAGTAGTACAATACAACAATGTCATGCATAATAGACATAACCATACACATATACATATAGAACTCCTTCCTAGAACTCCCTTCAAGAGCTACTTGTGCAATGCATAGGGAAAGTCCCATACCCTCACCTACACTAAGAAACTTCCCTTAGGTGATCCTAGTTAGGGTTCATCATCTTACTTCCATTGTCTATTTTACTTTTGGGAAACTATAAGCTTAACCGACATTAAGACCATGTGAGCTAAACATGGAGTCCGGTGTCATGGAACCCCATACCAAAAAGAGGTTCTCTACTTTCCAAGGTAGAATACTAACATCATGCTTTCTATTAGGTGGATCCACTTGCTAGATCCCATGGGGGCAACATAGTTAAGGAACTAGGAGATGTATATTGAAACCCTCTTTTGGCCAATTGGCATTGTAGTAACCATCTCAAGAGAAACCTTAGGGTGAACATGCCTTTTTTTTGGGAAGGGCCACCTCTCATTGTCAAGTTCATTAGGTTCTAAGCTAAGTTCATTTTGGAAAAGCCTTTATTAACATTACTTGATAAAAATAGGCTTTAGAATATTAACCCCTTGTATGCATAGCTCATAGGTTAATGATGAGAATGTCCTTACACCAACACCTAAATCATGTGAGAATATCCTTTCACATGGACATACCATATTCATAGCATAGTTTAGTTTAGAGTATAATTGAGTATTTCCTATCACGGCCGGAGAGCACACCCCGGATGCAACCGGCGTCATCGTCCTCTCAAAGTACTCAAACAAGCCCTTTGTATTCGTCATAACATAAGATAAGTAAACATTACGGAAAACTTTAAAACTTTTATATAATTATGTGAAGTATACTTAGACTTCATACCTAACATTCATAATAGCATACGATATTCTAAAAGTTGTCTCACATATATAAAACCATCTAAAGAGTGCAAATCTGGACTTAGTCAATAGATAGTCAATATGCCATATAGGCCTTAAAACAAAAGAATACAACGAACATAAATGGAAATATAATATTCTTAAAATCTACTATTGTCTTCATAAGCTGGAAAATGAAAGATAGAATCCCCGAACATGAGGACCTACCAAGACTTGGAGAAAGAGTTCCAAGCTTCTTCAAATCGACTTGCTTAAACTTCAATGGCCGGAACCTACAGTTGTAGTAATATAAAGTAATGGGGTTAGTACGCCACATGTACTAAGTAAGGGTATATGCACATAACACTTAAGGACATGCATGAAAAAGGATCATTTATCATCTCTTTAGAAAACATGCTAAGTCATATGAATGTCTTCAATGCACATACCATAGAACATATACAAGTTAAGAATTCCATCACCTAAAGCATGATCATAATCAAAGACATATTCTCATAGAGTCATGTTAACATCTCATATTCAATAGATCATATAAACATAACATACAAATCACTTACCAATGATCCCATTCCCAATTTACAAGTGCAATGGTAATGTGGAGCCCCATAACCCCACACAACCAAGTAGATAAGGTAGGAGACCATGAGTAAAGCTTTGCTTCATAAAACTTGTAACATAGGTAGTGATCACTTCATATAACAATATAACCCAATAACATATTCATCATAATGACCAACGTTCATATAAGAGTAACATCATGTATCATAAGTATCATACCTTTCAAGTTATCATATTACATAAGAACAAATCTCCTAGTACTTCCCTTAGAGTCAACTTGTGCAATGTCTAGGTAGAGTCCCATAACCCTACCTAAACTAAGTAGACTACTCAAGTAACCCTAGTCAACGTTCATTTACTTATCTTTCATTTTACATGAGGGAAACTTTTCCTTAAACGACATAGACCATGTGAGCTAAACATGTAATCCGGTGTCATCAAACACCACACCGAAAGAAGGTGGTCTACCGGCCAAAGTAGAACCTAACATGACATAGCTTTCTCGGTGGATCCACTAGCTAGTATCCTATGGTGGCACCATAGTTCAAGAAATAGGAGATGTATTAGAGACCCATAGTTCCACATTACATGGCAGCCTCTATCTGATGAGAGTCATTGTGAACCTACCTTCCAACTAGGGAAGAGACACCTTTCATATCTAGTTCATCGGTGCTTAGCTTAAGTCCCTTTCTTGAATAACCTTTAAGTTGTCTTTTATCATACACTTATCATAGGTCATAGGAGATTAACTCCTTGTATAAACATGATCATTATCTCTTTAGGATTATATGAGAATTTCCTTTCATCATAAACCCTTCGTGTGTGAGATTAACATAGCATAATCATCTTGTGTAAAGCATACAAAAGAATGTCATAACTTGCATTATATTGTTCTTATCATGATCTCACATTAACATGTTCATAGCCCAACATATAATCATAGCAACATCATACATACTTCCATAACATAGCATCATGATGTATAGGCTAACATAAACATTGGAGATCAATCACACTTTCGAAGACTTACCTCTTGCTTCCAAGAACCTTAGTTCATCTTACAATATTCATAACCATACTTAGTGAAATACTCAATAGCATAAACAAGAACAACTGTTCAAATCATATACAAGAGAAATGCATAATGTAGGGTAAGGGAACAGGTCATTAAGAGTTCATTCTAGTCTTAATTCCAATCCCTACGTTTCCGTGTCATCTAGTAGTAGAAAAAACCATACGAAACCATCATCTAGATAAAAACATAATTCACACGAAATTAAAACATAAAATAACCACATACTCAACAATCCGTGTGAAATAGACCATAGAAAAAACTTAATTTTTATTGAAAATCATAAATCTAGGGTTAGGGTGAAAATCCGTTTTGTAGAGTAAAAACCCTAGTGTTTGAAGTTCTTGAAAACTTATCTTGAATGGACCTCATGGGGAAAGGAATCCCAAGAGTGAAAAACCCATACCTTATAGATGAAGAATCCACGAAAATTGGATGAAGAACTTGAAGTCTTCGTGTTCTTCCTTAAGCTCTTCTTGTTCTTCAATGGAGTTTGGAAAAGAGAGCGTTTCTTGAGAGATGAGAGAAAACTTGTTTTAATCTGATTTGGACGTGTAAAAGTGGTCTAAAACTGACCTAATATAAATATATAGCCGTCCTATGAATTACCCAAAAGACCCTCCACTTAAATGGGTCTTTTTAATAAGTTAAATTACCAAAAATATGACTTTAACGATTATGGGAAGTAGCTGCGCGTCGCGGGGCAAAATCCCGTCATTTTTATTCTATTTTGAGTTGAGGCAGTGAGGTGTGTGTCAGCCTCCCTTCGCGAGGCTTCCTCTCAATTCTTGAGGCAGAACACCTCGTGTCCAGCTCGCGTCCCACACCTGCTCCTCCTAACCTGCCTGTTCACAGGCTGCTAGGCAGCCTGCCCACGCATGTTTGGGTCCTCCACAAGGACCCTTCGGGTGGTCCTTGGGGTGTCGGTACCGGACGTTTGGACCCTTTGTACTACATACTACCTATGCAAGGTATCATTACACGTTTTGGACTTCATTTGAAACCTCTAACCCATCACCAAACATAGGGACGTCAACTAGTTCAAATTAGCTAGTTTCCGGACGTCAAGGTTTTTCTTTGTCGTTTTGGCACTAACATTTTCCAAATGAGTTTATTACATAAATATAGGTCTGGAAACATCATTTTACATATTATTTAATAGATTCGAACCTTCTCTACAGGCTCATAGATGATCTCTGGACCAAGGAGTGAGGACTCACCAACCTCAAACCATCCAACCGGAGATCTACACCTTTTACCATAAAGAGCTTCAAAAGGTGCCATGGAGATGCTCGAATGATAGTTATTGTTGTAAGAGAACTCAATCAAAGGTAAGTGATCATCCCAACTTCCCTTGAAATCAATAACACAGACTCTTAACATGTCTTTAAGGGTCTGAATGGTATGTTCCGCTTGACCATCTGTCTGAGGATGGAAAGCGGTACTAAGTTTCACTTGAGTACCTAAACCCTTTTGAAAAGCCTTCCAAAAACGAGAAGTGAATTGGGCACCTCTATCTAAAATGATACAAAGGAATCCCATGAAGACTCACAATCTCATAAATGTAAATTCTTGCAAAATCTTCGGCAGTATATGTAGACTTAACAGGAATAAAATGGGCAGATTTGGTCAATCTATCCACAATAACCCATAAAGAATCATTTTGCCTTCGGGTTCGAGGGAACCCAACAACAAAGTCCATATTGATGGCTTCCCACTTCCATGTAGGAACATCCATGATTTGGGTTAAACAACCCGGTTTAAGATACTCAGCTTTAACTTGTTGGCAGTTTGGACACTTAGCAACAAACTCTGCTATGTCCCTCTTTAAACCAACCCACCAATAGACCTCTCTAAGGTCATGATACATTTTTATGGCACCCGGATGTACAGAATAGCAAGAACCATGGGCTTCTTCTAGAATATGATTTATCTAATCCTCAACATCGGGTAGACATAATATCCCTTGGTACCTAAGAACACCATCCCCCCCTTGGGAGAATGACTCATTGAGCTTACTCAATACCGATTCCTTCAACTCCATTAATAGAGGATCAAGGTGTTGCTTAGATTTCACCTCCACCACTAATGATGAGTCGGAGTTATGATGGACCATAAAACCACCAATTGGAGAATCTTCTAACCGCACACCTAAGCAAGCCAACCTATGAACATCTTTCATAAGTTCTTTCTTCTCTTCATCCACATGATATACACTACCCATAGTCATACGACTCAAAGCATCTACAACCACGTTGGCTTTGTCAGGGTGGTAAAGGACACTCATGTCGTAATCCTTAAACAATTCTAACCATCTTCTCTGTCGAAGGTTCAACTCCTTTTGTGTAAACACATATTGAAGACTTTTATGTTCAGTAAAAACATCAACATGCACACCATACAAATAATGCCTCCATATTTTTAAGGCAAAAACTACAGCGGCTAACTCTAGATCATGAGTTGGGTAATTCTTCTCATGAACTTTGAGTTTCCTAGAAGCATAAGTTATCACCATACCATGCTGCATGAGGACACATCCCAATCCCACTCGAGAAGCATCACAATACACCACAAAGCCTTCATTACCCTCCGATAAGGTCAACACCAGAGCGGGGGTAAGTTTATCTTTCAACTCTTGAAAGCCCTTCTCACAAGCTTCAGACCACTCAAACTTCACCTTTTTTTGGGTCAAAGCTGTCAAAGGATAAGAAATGGATGCAAATCCATCAACAAATCTTATATAATAGCCGACTAGACCCAAGAAACTCCTTATGTGTGTGGGAGTCAAAGGTTTAGGCCAATTTCTGACCGCATCTGTCTTCTTCGGATCAACCTCTACACCATCACCAGAGATAATATGGATAAGAAAAGCAACCGACCTTAACCGAAATTCACACTTGCTAAATTTGGCATAAAGTTGGTGTTCTTTAAGGACTTGCAAGGCCAACCTCAAGTGACTCTCATGCTCATCTTCATTCTTGGAGTATATCAAAATATCATCAATGAACACAATCACAAATGAGTCGAGGTAATATCGGAAAACTCTATTCATTAGGTCCATAAATGCTTCCGGGGCATTTGTTAGCCCAAAAGACATAACTAGGAATTCATAGTGAACATATTTAGTTCGGAAAGCTGTTTTGGGAACATCTTCACCTCTCACCCTATGTTGGTGATATCTCGACCTTAAGTCAATCTTGGAAAAATAAATGGCACCTTGGAGTTGATCAAATAGATCATCAATCCGAGGGAGGGGATACTTGTTGTTTATGGTCACCTTATTGAGTTTGCAATAATCAATGCACATTCTAAGGGACCCATCCTTCTTCTTAGCAAACAAGACCGGAGCACCCCATGGAGAAATACTAGGTTGTATGATACCCTTGTCTAGTAAATCCTTGAGTTGTAGCTTCAACTCTTTCAATTCAGCAGGAGCCATCCTTTATGGAGGAATTGAAATGGGATTCGTATCTGGTAATAAATCAATGCCAAAGTCAATTTCCCGTTCGGGAGGAACTCCTGGAAGGTCATTAGGAAAAACCTGTTGGAATTCTCTCACTGCAGGGACTGACTCAATAGAAGGAGTTTTACATTCTAGGTCCTTAACTATCACCACATGATATAGACAACCCTTGGCTATCATCTTACAATCCTTTAAAAAAGAAATGATTTGACCCCTTGGCATAGAATTCCCCCCCTTCCACTCTAAAATGGGTTCATTAGGGAATTGAAACTTCACTACCCTTGTTGTACAATCTATAGAAGCAAAACAATCTTGGAGCCAATCCACACCCAAGATGATATATAAATCCCATGTCAAGTTCTACCAAATCAACAAGAGTAACTCTATTAGGCAACATTACAAGGCATTTCCTATAAACTGTTTTTGCAACTACAGAGTCACCCATTGAGGTACAAATGGAAAAGGGTTCAATCAAAACATCTGGAAGTACATCAAACTTACTAGATACCAAAGGTGTAACAAAAGAAAAGGTAGCACCTGGGTCAAGCAAAACATAAACATTAATAGAGAAAACTTATAACATACCTGTCACAACGTGGGGAGAGCTTTCTTGTTCACCCCTAGCCTTGAGTGTATAGAAACGGTTCCTTTTTGGAGCTTCAGAACTAGGACCGCTTGGTTGAGTTTGGATATTCCCCTTACCTTGACTTCTCACATTAGGAAAATCTTTCACCATATGGACACCTTTTCCACAACCATAGCAACTATTAGTTCCAAAAATGCATTCACCCGCATGTTTCTTACCACACTTACCACAATTTGGCCTTTCTCTTGGTGGATCAAAATTTCTCCCCTTTTGAGGTTTAGGATTAGAATCTCTATCATTGCGATTCTTGGAGAAATTTGAAGGAACCTGGTTTGAAAACCTCTTCTTAAATTTAGGCTTGTCTTGAATATCAAGCCTATTCTTGGAAGAACAACTTTCAAAAGACTTTACCTTCTTAGCCTCCCTATTCCTCTTCCTTAGACGAATTTCCTCAACCTGTTAAGCATGAAACATCAAGCTATAAAGATCCATATTATCTTGTAGCATGGCTGCATGACATTCTTCTTCAAGTTCTTCGGATACACCCGTTACATAATGGCTCATTTCATCCCTAGCATTGGAATCCAAAGAAGAAGCATATGTGTACAACTTAATGAACTTCAAACACTATTGCTTAACACTCATACCTCCTTGACGAAGGTTAATGAACTCCTCTGCCTTAGCTTTTCCTTGCTCCCTTGGGAAGAATCTGTCAAGAAAGGCCTTTTTAAAGATCTCCCAAGTAACGGGACCATCTCCTAAAGCCCTACTATCCTTGTACAGATTGTACCATGTTTGATCCACATCCTTGAGTTGATAAGCAGCAAGTTCAGCCTTCTCGGTAGTACTCACCCCCATAGCAAACAAAATCTTGTAGACCTCATCAAGGAAATCTTGGGGTTCTTCATCAACTTTTGATCCAAAGTACATGGGAGGATTCATCTTCATAAAATCTCTCAAACTGCTAGCCATAGTACTAGCATGTTGGTTCTCTCGAGGTGCAACCTCTCTGTTAGTTTGAGCCGTGATGGCTTGAGCTTGGGTGGTAAAGGCTTGGGCCATTTGGAACAGGGCTGCCCTCACCTCACCATCTGTCATAGCCGGAGGATTCACCGAAACTTGATCATTTGCAGCAGCTTGCACTTGAGGAGCATTTCGATTACCTTGGGGAGTAGCTCCCGCATTCACAATCTCTTCTCCTACTCTTCTTGCGGCTGTCCTTCTTTTGTTCATAGCCTATATGCACAAAAAAGGGATTAGATGCTAAAAGACAGATAGTGTCAAAACTCAAAAGGCACGACATAGGAATATCAAGAAAAGAGAAGTTTCATAATCATCACATAGCCTCTCATCCACAATTATGGCGCGCTTCACAACCATGAACAATACACTAGGTAACGTGGTTTAGTGAGACACTGATCCTAAGGATATTTAACCTTATGCTCTGATACCAAGTTTGTCACACCCGGAGAGCACAACCCGGATGCAACCGGCGTCATCTTCCTGTCAGAGGACTCAGACAAGCCCTTAGCATTCGTCATAACATGTGATTAGTAAAATTGCGGAAAAATTTAAAACTTTTACATAATTATGTGAAGTATACTTAGACTTCGTACATAACATTAATAATAGTATAAGATATTCTAAAAGGTGTCTCACAAAGAAAATAAATGGAAATAGAATATTCTTATAATCTACTAATGTCTTCATAAGCTGGAAAATGAAAGATAGAATCCCCGAATATGAGGACCTACCAAGACTTGGAGAAAGAGTTTCAAACTTCTTCAAATCGACCTGCTTACACTTCAACGGCCGGAACCTACAGTTGTAGTAATATAAAGTAATGGGGTTAGTATGACATATGTACTAAGTATGGGTATATGCAAATAACACTTAAGAACATGCATGAAAAAGTATCATTTATCATCTTTTTTAGAAAACATGCTAAGTCATATGAATGTCTTCATTGCACATACCATAGAACATATGCAAGTTAAGGATTCCATCACTTAAAGCTCAATCATAATCAAAGACATATTCTCATAGAGTCATGTTAACATCTCATATTCAATAGATTATATAAATATAACATACAAATCACTTACCAATGATCCCATTCCCAACCTACAAGTGCAATGGTAATGTGGAGCCCCATAACCCCACACAACCAAGTAGATAAGGTAGGAGACCATGAGTAAACCTTTGCTTCATAAAACTTGTAGCATAAGTAGTCATCAATTTATATAACAATATAACCCAATAACATATTCATCATAATGAACAACATTCATATAAGAGTAACATCATGTATCATAAATATCATACCTTTCATGTTATCATATTACATAAGAACAAATCTCCTAGTACTTCCCTTAGAGTCAACTTGTTCAATGTCTAGGTAGAGTCCCATGCCCCTACCTATACTAAGTAGACTCCTCAAGTCACCCTAGTCAACATTCATTTAATTGTGTTTCATTTTAAATGAGGGAACATTCGCATTAACCGACATAGACCATGTGATCTAAACATAGAATACGATGTCATAAAACCCCACACCGAAAGAAGGTGGTCAACCGGCCAAAGTAGAACCTAACATGACATAGCTTTCTAGGTGGATCCACTAGCTAGTATCCTATGGTGGCAACATAGTTCAAGAACTACGAGATGTATTATAGACCCATAGTTCCACATTACATGGCAGCCTCTATCTGATGAGAGTCATTGTGAACCTACCTTCCAATTAGGGAAGGGACACCTCTCATATCTAGTTCAACGGTGCTTAGCTTAAGTCCCTTTCTTGAATAACCTTTAAGTTGTCTTTTATCATACACTTATCATAGGTTATAGGAGATTCACTACTTGTATAAACATGATCATGAGCTCTTTAGGATTAGATGAGAATTTTCTTTCATCATAAACCCTTCGTGTGTGAGATTAACATAGCATAATCATCTTGCATAAAGCATACAATAGAATGTCATAACTTACATTATCTTATTCTAATCATGATCTCACATTAAAATATTCATATCCCAACATATAATCATACCAACATCATACATACTTCCATAACATAGCATCATGATTTATAGGCTAACATAAACATTTGAGAGTAAGCACACTTTAGAAGACTTACCTCTTTCTTCCAAGAACCTTATTTCATCTTACAATATTCATAACCATACTTAGGGAAAGACATACAAGATCAATGCATAATGTAGGGTAAGAGAACGGGTCATTAAGAGGTTATTCTAGTCTTAATTCCAATCCCTACGTGTACGTGTCATCAAGTAGTAGAAACAGCCATACGAAATTATCTAGATAAGAACATACTTCACACGAAAGTAAAACATAAAATAACCACATACTCATCAATCCGTGTGAAATCGACCTTAGAAAACACTTACTTTTCATTGAAAATCATAAATCTAGGGTTATGGAGAAAATCCAGTTTGTAGAGTAAAACCCGTAGTGTTTGAAGTTCTTGAAAACTTATCATGAAAGGACCTATTAGTGAAAGGAATCCCAAGAGTGAAAAACTCACCTTATAGATGAAGAATCCACGAAAATTGGATGAAGAACTTGAAGTCTTCGTCTTCTTCCTTAAGTTCTTGTTGCTCTTCAATGGAGTTTGGAAAAGAGAGTGTTTCTTGAGAGATGAGAAAAAACCTATTTTAATCTGATTTGGACATGTAAAAGTGGTCTAAAACTGACCTAATATCAATATATAGTTGTCCTATGAATTACCCTATACACCCTCCGCATAAATGGGTCTTTTTAATAAGTTAAATTACCAAAAATATGACTTTAATGATTCTAGGAAGTAGCTGCGCGTCGCGGGGCCAAATCCCGTCATTTTTATTAAATTTTGAGTTAACGCAGTGTGGTGTGTGTCAGACTCGCGTCGCGAGGCTGCCTCTCAATTCTTGAGGCAGAATACCCCGTGTCCAGCTCGCATCGCACACCTGTTCCTCTGAACTTGCCTGTTCGCAGGCTGCCAGGCAGCCTGCCCACTCATGTTTGGGTCCTCCCCAAGGACCTTTAGGGTGGTCCTTCGGATGTCGTTACCGGACGTTTTGACTGTTGGTACTACATACTACCTATCCAAAGTCTCATTACACGTTTTGGACTTCATTTGACACCTCTAAACCATCACCAAACATAGGGTCGTCAACTAGTTCGAATTAGTTAGTTTCTGGACGTCAAGGTCTTTCTTTGTCGTTTTGGCACTAACCTTTTCCAAATGAGTTTATTACATAAATATTGGTCTAGAAACATCATTTTAAACATTATTTAATAGATTAATGTCTAGTCTATGTCATGGCCTTTCTAGAGTGTTACATTTCCTTTCAAAAGACCCTACATTACTAGTTTATCCTAACATGCTTCATTCATTCAGTCATTCATGTGTATGTATGTGTACATATATAAGGAAACCTTTCGCATAAACACATTTAGACACTACACATTTATATTTCATCATTCATAAGCTTTACTTCACAACATAACATTAAGATGCATAAGAGATCACTTCTAATCCCTCACAATCATAGATTTATCACCATCTCATATTCATCATGTTCATAGCTTAATCATGCATTCATACGCATATACATAAAGAGATCACCCTAGGAACAATCCAATCAACGTACACATCTGCAATGTATAGGTAAATTCCCATATCCCTACCTATACTAGTACACCTATCTAGTCATCCTAGTAAAGATACCTTTTTCATATTTTCATGAACATATTACACTTGTAGTCATGCATGAGAGGTGTGTGTACATTGGTCAACATGATCACATAATGGCGACAATAAGGTAATGAGGAAGCCACCCTCTAAAGACCACAACACGTGTACAACATCCCTCAAGTCTTAAGTCACACACATATAGATTATCAAAGACTATAGACTACACACATGAAGCCATAATTATACCATGCATACCAACCACATGAGGCAATAACTATATAATGCATAACAAGGGTAATGTCATAGTTCATCGCATTCTACCACCACGTCCTTACAAGGTAAGTAGTTCCAGATTCAAGCCTACAAGGGTCATCAATTTCGTGGGACCTTCCATCCAACTAGGCCTAGGTACAACCTAAACACTTTATTAAATGGTCATACTTAAGATCAATCTGAAAAGAGAACTAACCACTTCAAGTTGGTCAACATAAATTCTCTCCTTCTGTTTAAGGTTTAAGGGGTATATACTACCCTCTAAGTCAACCTTAGGCCAAAACATAATTCCAACCTATGGTATAAAACCCTTTTCTTACCTTTTCCCACTCTTAGAATACGTTCATAACGGGCTTAATTACTAGTCACAAGGGTTCTCACATTAACTAGCATACTTCACATGTCCTTTACTAGATTCAACACCCATCTTCCCTCATTAAGAGCAAGACTATACAAAAGACTCCAATCCACGCAAGGCAACTATGAAGCATTACACATATACAAAGGCAACATTCATCTTTCTCACTATTCCCCATATTTCTCCAAAGCATATCAATCCTATACCATCACATTATAATATCATCACACATAACCATAAATAAACCTATCATTCCCAAGGAAACTCCAATTAACCATAAAAACTATTAACAAACTATAACCATATCAAACCATAATTACTCAATCATAACATCTCATTTCTCATAAATCACCTATTTCCATAAATTGTATCACATTAACATATATCAAATTCACCTTCACATATTGTAACACTTTGAAAGACCAAAACCTAATCTAGAGCCTCACATGAGTGTCTAAGGTTTGTAACACTTTTTTAAGGTCAAAAATAATGTTTATATGTCATTTAGGAAGTTTTAGTATCAAGGCGTTAAAGAACGTCCATGACGTCCAAGACTAGTGAAAGAGGTGGTAATGTGCCTTAGCCTATTTCGCGAGGTTTTAAGAGTTGGAATTTGATGAAATTTTGTGCGAAGATGTTAAAAACGTATTAAAATATGCTTAGGGTTGAAACTTCCGGGTACGATGTCACGACCCGGATTCTTGAATCCGAACCGTGACCGGCGTCGTTAACCTCTCAGAGGTCGCAGACAAGCCTCTTCTTAGCTTTCATCACAATCATACAGTTAAATTTGCGGATAATTTAAAACTTTTTAATACTTAACGAAGTATACATAGACTTCATATAGTTTTGTATAAGAGTGGTATTCTAATAGCTCAAACTCAATAACCATGTATTAAAGATTAAACAAGTGAAAATAAATAATCGTAATAGAAATAATAATTGTTTGCCAATTGGCCTTATTACAACGCTTTGAATAAAAACTTGGAAAGAAACGCTAGGGACAGTAGTCAGTAGGTAAATCTAATGTACTAAGCTAGAATAATAAAGCGTAGCATCCTCGAACTCAAGAGGACCTACCAAAGTCTGGAGATCGCTTTTCCAAACTGCTTCGACATACTTTAACCTTCTTGAGAACATGTGTCTATAAAAATAGTAAAAATATATGCGGTTAGTACACACTTGTACTAAGTATGGGTGTATGCACATAACACATAAGGGACGATGCATGAATAAGGAAAGCTCTTTCCTAAACAAAGGGTCAAGTTACGGTCTCAACGTTATTTCTTCCTAAAAACGTTAATAATGATTTATGATGTAAATATGACACGTTCTCATGCAATTAAGGTACACAACTCGTTTTCTACATGAACATAATACCTTGGAATCATGAACATAATTTTAGAACAACTTAAACACATGTTTATATTTTTGCTCACTAGGCCGAGAGTCACCCTTTCTATATTCTTCTATCTTCTTGTTGTGTAGTTCAATGATCTCCTTTGATCTTATGTTTCACTTACAAGTGCGATGATTCATTGTAGTCCCATACCTACAATGAATTGAATAAGCAATTCACAAGACTAAGGACACGATTGGCTACCTACCTATGAGTTAGATTTTTCATTCTTCTTCTTGTTGGGTAACTTACATTAATAAGCCAATCTTTATTGGCTATGCCCCCTTATTTGATTATTTCATAATATAGAGCTCTTGGGACATAAGTTACGCTCCATTATTGGCTATCCCCAACTTGTTATGTCTAACAAACACTAATGGTTAATGTTTATTAAGCTCTTACTTTAATTAGTTCATTACGAACTTATGATTCTATTCCCTTGCTCGATCGTTGACTTTGAACATGCTTCTTTATTCTTTCTTCCTCTCTTAGAGAGTTCTCTTAGCTTTAACGGAAGTAGATCATGCGAGCTACATGAAATCC